>JALIZH010007856.1:0-72323 GCA_030522465.1 Rhipicephalus appendiculatus
ACACACACATGTCCTCACCAGTGATGTTCCGTCCTGGACAGAAGAATTCCCTTTCCGAAGCCCGAAAATTCCCCATTTCCGGCATTTTTTCCCCGCATACATCGCCAGAAATCCCCACATATTTCCCTGCACAAAAAAAGTTTATATATATATATTGTTAAGGCGTTTATTTGCCGGTACTCAGAGATACTGCGTAATGGCGACAGTCACGGCCAGGCACGAACTCACAGCGCGAGCGGCGTCCTTTTGCAGATGACCCACTAGAAGGCTCTCAAGAGTGCAACCCATTTCTAGGTTTCAATGCATCGCTACAATATATATATATATATATATATATATATATATATATATATATATATATATATATATATATATATATATATATATATAGAGTGTGTTCGACGTGTTTCAGGCTCTTCCCATCGCTTTCTCTTCTTTTCTGCCCAACTCAAAGCATCGCCTCTGAGATCGGCTTTTAATACTACGAAGGAGCTACCTTAGAGCTCGCTTTAAGCGGTATGCGATGCGGAAGGAATGCTGTACATGCTCATGCCCACGGCCACTGCATAAGAAGAAAAGTTTATTATTGTTTTTTTTTTTTCTTTTTTTTTTTTTTTTTTTTTTTTTTTTTTTTTTTAGTGAGTGACGTGGCGTACATTAATGCGTCTAGCAGACGCTCTGTATCTATATGCACCACATTTTGTACAAAAAGAACTTCAATTTTTCAATAATGGTGACAAAATATTGTGAAATAAAACAAGCTTTTGTGGTGGTATTTAACATTTTATTGACTTGATTAGGAACGGTTCTGCAAACTACCGTAAAGAAAAAAAATAAATAAATGTGAAGGGACTAGAATATATATTGACTGGGTCTTTAAAACCCAGTCAATATATATTGACTGGGAGTTTTTAAAGACTATGGTCTTTAAAAACGAACCTTAGAGGCTGTGGTTTGGCGCGCTACATGCGCCAGAAACGATTGCAACATGCGAAAGCCTCATGTCCACAGTCTTTTGATCGTTACAAAAAAAATTAAAAAAATTTCGTGCCCATCAAATTCCCTGCAATATCACGAAGATTCCCTTTTTCCCTTTCGTCCAAAATGACTGTCGAAAATTCCCTGAAAAAGGGAAAATTCCCCTGCACGGAACATCACTGGTCCTCACAAATGTTCGGTAGGAGGCTGCGCTTGCTGTTGCAAACCGATGCGTCATGGCGAATGCATCACGTCTCCAGAAGCCTCCCCCCCCCCTTGCTTTCGTTCATGATCAAGCGTTGTCGCATTGTTTAGGTCAAAGTTATACCTTGTGCAGCAGTGTTCAACAAGCTCCGTTTAAAGAAATCGTTGCATGGTTGACTTTAGCAACCTTTCCTTTCCATCATCGTACTTGTAGATGATGCCGCACCGATCGTCCGTAGGTGTGCGGTATTTGGGCAACATGTCTTTGGGTTTCGCGAACACGTGTCCCGAGGTATAGCGGGGCTCAAAGACGGTTTGTATGAACAGCCATAGGCGTGCGCAAGAGGGGGGGGGGGGCGACCACACCCTAATCACCTCAGAGGGAGGGGGGCCGCAAAGTCTGCCCCATACATTGCCTTAATAGGGAGGGGGGCGCGACGGAGACCCCTCGCCCCCCACTTCCCCTGAAGGGGAACCCTGCGCACGCTTATGTGCCAAGCGGACGCAAAGCTCTCCGAGGCAGAGTCTGATACACCTTGGAGAACATACGCAGGGGTGCAACAGCTGCGCCAATTGCGCCAAATTGATACAATTCCCCGTTTTTGCGCCGAGCTGCGCCAAAACCATGAAATTGGTGGAAATTGCGCCACGCTGCGCCAAAATGCCCAACCAGCCTCAAAATTTTCTCAGTTTTTCAGTTGCGCAATTTCCGCGCGAAATGGAGGCCACGTTGGCCGCCTGCAGTTTGCGTCATCAATCAATCCACGCACGCAGACCCTAACCCTAAACCACGGTGTGCTGGAAGCGTATGCCGCGTTTCCCGCGCGTGAACAAACTCTAAGGTGTTGCGAACACCGGCGTTGCCGGCGACCATGTTGGTTGCCATAGCAACGGCACATAAAACATTTTTATGTCTTGAAGTTGCGTCGTACCGGCAATACGTATCCGGTGCCGTCGCCGGGCCAACGGGCACGCGCCGTTGTTACCTTATCTGGTGGAACGCGCCTTGCAAGCGAGCCGAGAAGTTGTACCCTAAACTTAACCCCACCGTGAAAGAAAAAAAAGACGGGGGGGGGGGGGGGGTTCTGTAGCGGTGTTCGAAAATTTCGTGGCCTCTGTTCAACCCCGTGCACAATGCTGCTTAATCCACCTTCGCCGCAGTACACCACTGCCCTGCAGAAAAGCGTATTGAGATTTGGAAGGGGCTGCTAGCACTAGTCACGGGACAGCACATTTTGTTCAATTACTCATGCGTGTATATACGCCGCATACTGGTGAGTACTAGTATGGTTGCTGTCGCCTAAAAAAGTTACTGGCAATCATTCGGAGCAGTATATGACCTTTCTGCAGCGCTAAAAAAAACTAGCAATACTGCGCGCCAACCCGTGCAAAACGCTGCTTAATCCACCTTCGCCGCAGTACACCGGTGCTCTGCGAAAAAGCGTAGTAAGATTTGGAAGGGGCTTGCTAGCACTAGTCACGGGACAGCACATTTTGTTCAATTACTCATGCGTGTATATGCGCCGCATACTTGTGAGTACTAGTATGGTCGCTGACGCCTAGAAAAGTTACTGGCAATCTTTTGGAACAGTATATGACATTTCTGCAGCCCTAAAAAAAATAAAAAGCCGGCAGATCCCACGCACTGTGGGAATCGATGTAATGCGAAGCAGCCAGGAAGGAGCAAATCATGCTTTAAATAATTGGCATGTCATGTTTTACATCTTAGGACCTGTCATTTGTGTTCGTCATACAGTCACGTTGCGCAATACCAATTTTGGTGCATATCAAGCTAGCGAACTGGGTGCAAGCGCACCATGAGCGTGGCATGTAAATGGCGTTGTAGATGACATGCATGCCAAGATTTTCATGTTACCACCATCCACTTATGTTCGTTATACAGTCATGTCACTTAATACCGAATTTGGAGAATATCAAGCTAACGAAACGGCCGCGAGCGCGCCATGAGCGTGGCATGTAAATCATACTTTTCATGACAAGTTAGTCATGATTTTCATGATATGACCAGCCATTTAGGTTTGTCATACAGTCATGTTATGCCATACCAAATTTGGTATAAATTCCCATTAACGAGACGGCCAGGAGAGCACACAGTCGTAGGCGGCGATAGATAGATAGATAGATAGATAGATAGATAGATAAATAGATAGATAGATAGATAGATAGATAGATAGATAGATAGATAGATAGATAGATAGATAGATAGATAGATAGATAGATAGATAGATAGATAGATAGATAGATAGATAGATAGATAGATAGATAGATACGCTCAAAGTCGCCGAAGTTCGCTAAGAAATGCTTCGCATTTAATAAAACTAGCAATACTGCGCGCCAGTTTTTTTTCGCCACCCCTTCTCCTCAGTTTTACGAATTCTCGAAATTTCAAGGTCGCCAGCTTGGCAGATCCACATTTGAATTCGCAAGGTTCTGTCAAAGGATTTTACAGGTGCGGCAAATGCTAATGTGGACTTTATCGTTGTTTGTTCAGTGGGGTGGTTCAAAATACTACTTTTATTGAAATAGCAGTGTTCATGTTCACTCTGCACGATTTAGGTGATGCTGAATGGTTTGTACATCTTTTTTTTTAATGTAAGCCTTTTTTATACTGCTCCAAATTTGGTCTTTCGTGATAAAAATGGATGTTTTTTCCCTCGTAACCTGCTCCAAATTTGGATTTTAGTGCTCCAAAAGTAACATTTCGCTGCTCCAAAAATCGCTCCAAATTCCATTTCGGCTGTTGCACCCCTGCATACGGAATTAACTGAAAGGACGTCGTCTTCTCTCGTTACGCACTCCCCGTTCCTCCTTCGTACGTTTTTATTTAAAAAAATTCTTTCATTTGGTATGTAATCAGTCAGTTATTTTACACGGTAACGGAAAAGTAACGACGTTACTTTTTAATGGTAACTGTAACTGTAACAAGTTACTTTTGGAAACTCGGTAACTGTAACTGTAACTGTAACAGAGTTACTTTTTGGCTTAGGTAACTGTAACTGTAACAGTGTTACTTTTTACTGGTAACGTGCCCATGACTGATTCCATGTGCTGTGCCGTGATGGCAGCGTCATCGCCATCGCACAGGGGTGGCTACGACAACGCCGCAGGACGCCGGACTAGCCTATGCTCTAAGGAGCTTCGCCCCTAAAATTTCCATCAGCACTCAGTTTATCACTTGTCAGAGTTGCTATCAAACGCAATTGTACGTAAATGGAAAATACTATACACCCTTAGATCTCACTTGACCATCAGCAGCAAGTGAAGCATGTGTCGCGTTTATGATCTCCCATAGTGCCCTTTAGTCTTTACAAGGGAAAATAAAATATGATATGTTTCAACAGCACCAGTGACCAGCGCAGAATGAGCAAGAAGCAAGCACAAAGGTTTGAGGGCACACCTGAGAAAAAATTGAAGGACACTTCGTACATTCCAAAGTGTGTTCGGCGAAAGCGTGTGGCCATTCCACTGACTATGCCATGTCTTTTATCTTTTACACTCTCAGTGGGATAACACACAAACCGAATGTCTGCGTGTTTTTTTTTTTAATTTTTTTACCGCGAATCGCAGCGAGACGCGAGACTAATCTTCCTCCGTTCGCATGCGTTACTATTTTCTCGCGCTTTGCACATCGTGCAAACGCCATCCGCGTTCCAGCGCTTAAATTGACGGACCCTTTCTAAATTTGAAAGTGTATTCCGTGAACGCCTCTGTCCATTGAGATGGCGTCGGTCAGAGTGATTGCAAACGCTGGGCACAGCGACGCTACGCAAGCAAAGCGCGAGCGCTGTAGAGTCCGACGCGACCGGCGTCCGTTTGCGCATCCCGGCGGCCACCAGGCTCCGTGCCAGAGCTCGGATGGACGGACGGACGGACGGACGTACGGACGGACGGTCAGACGGACGGTCGGACAGACGGACGGTCAGACGGACGGACGGACAGACGGATGGACGGACGGACGGACGGACAGACAGACGGCGGACGGACGAACGGACGGACAGACGGACGGACGGACGGACGGTCGGAGAGACGGACGGACGAACGGACGGTCGGACAGACGGACGGACACCGGACGGACAGACGGACGGATGGACAGACGAAAGGACGGAAGGACGGACGGTCGGAGAGACGGACGGACAGACAGACAGACGGACGGACTGACGGTCGGACACACGGACGGACACCGGACGGACAGACGGATGTACGGACGGACGTACGGACGGACATACGGACGGACGCCGGATGGAACACCGGATGGACGTGAGCATGAGACAATAAAGGCTTTCGCCTTAAAAGAAGTCTGGGCCCCATGCTACGCTGCAAAGGTGGTTGACTAGCGAAGCTGTGAGAACAGCATTGCTGGTATACCTGCCGCTCAGCCTTCAGAGAACCCGATGCAGGATCTCTTATGGTATCTTCGACTGGTCGCCTCCGTCCTCCGACTCAAAGGTGGACGGATACGACGCTGCCCGAACTCGGAGACAGAGCATCACTGCGCCAGCCGAACGTGACACCCGCTCCCGGAGGAAAGCCGGCGCAGGCGGAACCACGTGACTACAGCGAAAATCCAGTTCCTAGTCGAAGCCGTGTCGAAGCTCATCAGAATTACTGCGTCGGCTTGGTTCCTTGGTTACCGCGGCGTTTTGAGCACGTGACCGGAAGCGCTCGCACTGCTCCGTCGAGAGGTCTCGGAGCAGCTCAGAGCGCTCGATGAAGAGGAGAGCGATGGAAAAGAACCAGCCGAACGAGGCGCGCGCTCCTTTTCAACCAGCCGAACACAATGCCGCTTGCGAGAGCGCTTTAGAGCGCTCCGAAACGACCAGGCGAAGATGGCATTAGGGTGACATTAGGCGCTTTTAGCTGACCGATTCTGCGGTCCGTTCCCGTTCCGCTCAAACGCTCAACGTTACCGGAGCGCAACGCGCGTTGTTGGTTTTAGCCAAGCGTCTTTCGGTCAAGTCAAGCGCGACGCCATCAGTGCATGAAAGTCATAAGTATGCTGAAAAGGAAAATAAAAAGTTGTACTTATCTTACAGCAAGAAAGGAAATTATGTTGTAAAACAGCATGAATTTATTTATTTTGGCGTTACGCTTGCGAGTGCTCGACGCGATGCCTTTTCCTAATTTGTTTTTCTCACAGGACTCCGCAAACCTTCGCAAGTAAGTGATTTCATGTGCAATAGCCACAATTTCGTTTTTAAAGCAGCCACTCTCCCACCTATTCACAAACGCTTGAACTTGACTAGCCACTGCCCTCGAGGCAGCACAAACGCGTTTGAAACGCGCGGCGTTGAGGCAGCGCGTTCAGTGCGTTGCCTTGTGGAAAGTCAAGTTAAGGAGCGTTTCTGAATAGGCGGGAGAGTGGCTGCTGTTAAAAACGAAATTGTGGCTATTGCACATGAAATCACTTACTTGCGAAGGTTTGCGGAGTCCTGTTGTCGGAAGTAGCAAAGAAGCAGCTCGAGACGCTCCTTCATTGCCCGAAGTGTCAGCTCCCGATGTATCGCTGCAATGACATTTCGTAAAACGTCATCCCACATGCGCGGATGTTGAAAAGGATTGGCTGCGACCACTTCTCTGAGAAGGCACAAATCCTCGTGTATCCTGAAGTGCCGTCGGGGCTTCCGTGTTGGCCGAACAACCACTACTTTTTTCCGAGCAACGCGGACTCGACGCACAAGAGGCTGCCATTTTGGTTGTTTCTCCTCGTGTCACGTAACCTCTCGCTCGCTACAGGCCGCCGGCGGCGACGGTCCGGTCACACGCTAAGCGCTGACCGTCTGGCGCATGCGTAGTGGCCCCACCACCGGCTGGCTGAGCGGAGCGGGAGGCGAAATACGGTCAGCTAAAAGCGCCTATTAACAGCAGAGATGTGAAGGTCCAGGTTGGCCGTGTGTCCTAGATAGAAAATGTTCGTCATCATAAACCGGCGCGCGTTCTCTTCATCGTCTTCTTCATTGCCTTAATCTTTCTCCTCTGCTTCGCCTCTCGAAGGCATGCGCAGACATGTCCGGCGAGGGATGCAATAGCTTCATGGGCGAGATAACGAGTTCGAAGAGAAAGAAAGAAACAGAGCGAGATAGAAAGAAAAAAACAGAAATAGAGAATTTCTCGGTGAAAAGTATTTGCGGAATGTTGGACTAAACCGCGCAAGCCTTAACACAGCGAAAGTGGACGATTCTGAAGACTGACCTGGTTGCTTCTAGGTGGTTTAGAGGTGGATTCAGAGTGTTTCTAAGTTGCTTTTAGGTCGTTGCTAGGCTTTAGCTAGGTAATGCTGAGTTGTTTCTACGTTGATTCTCAGCGCAGAGGGGTTAGAGTTAAACCGCAGACATTCAAAGACACGACCGAGGCACGTCATTGGCGTTGGCCTTCCATCGCTTCGGGGTCGTCTCGCAGCAGCCTTTGGCTTTCCCGTTCCCCAGTGTTCTCTCAATGTATGTACGCGGGGTCTTCGGCTCACCTCCGTCGCTTCGCAGGCATTTGTTGGGCTAACTGTTGTCTTCTTCCTTTGTTAGTAGAAGTTGTGAGTGGTCGGATTTACACAATTTCTGCGGCACATGCCTGTATAGAATAATGATAATTTTCCGATAGGGCCGCACAGTGGCATGTACCCGTTTCTTTGGCTGACTGTTGCCTTCTTAATTTTTAGCGGACCAGTGGTGAGTAATGGCATTTACCCAATTTCAAACCTAAAGTAAGCAATTAGTATGGTCGTAGCATTCTAAGACTTCTTACATTAGAATTTTCGTTGTCCATTAAAATATCTTGTACGCACCTTTCTTGTTAGTTATTTGCATTCTACGGTAGAGCACTGCACGGGCTCGGGCCTACCCGAAGCCCGGGCCCGGCCCGGCCCGTGGGCCGGGCCGGGCCGGGTAAAAGTAGGTTTCACGGTGGGCCCGGGCCGGGCTCAGGCCTGAACCTCCGGGCTTAGGGCCGGGCCCGGGTTTTGGGGTGGCGGGCTCGGGTCGGGCCGGGCTTCGATTTTTTCTCAGTTCTTAAATGGACACTAAAGTGAAACACTGAATCGGTTTAGACTGATAATGTGTACTCTGAGAACACGAATGTCATTCATTTGACCACCATAAGTTTATTAACAAAGGAAAAAAATCAACGTCAAAGCTCCATTTTAGAATTGCGCGCTGAAATCTCCGCCGCGTGGCGTCACGGATTTCAAACTGTATTCGTCGTATTTTGGGGGGCACTAGCTCTTCAAAATTCCCTGAAACTTGGCATGCAAAGTCTTTGGGCCACCCAGAGGTCAATTTACTTCATTTTGACCGATTAGGATCCACGTAGGCCCCAGTGGACGCCGTCACAATCTGTGACATGACGACTTCTGCCGCACGAATTTCAAGGTGGCGCCGCCACCCACATTTTCGCGCTTACCAAGAGTCTTGTCACCGCAACCGTGGTTATTTTGGAATTGTAAAAGAGGAATTTACTGATTATATAAAAATTCTTCTTCGTTTTAGTGCCCCTTTAAGTTTGTTTCAAAGACGTTGCACATACATATATGTTTCACATTTTATCTCGAAAAAAAAACGCTTCCTTTTTTGTGGGGCAAGCTATTTGGAGTTCTATGTTGGCCAAGTACTGAACTTCTTTTGATTCTTGCATATGGGGCTACTTGATTTATCTGAAATGGGCGAGCTAAAAGTAAATAGACCAGACGCTTACATAGTTAACATCTGGCTATTCTGGGCTTAATTCGCATTATGTATTACTTTATATCCCAAACGTTATTCTGTGATCACAGTAATTAAAGTAATGTAATAAATTTATAACTTATGATCGCAAGAGCGCTAAAGCTGGGAAACGATCTTGAATATCCCAGCCCTCCACTAAAACGAAAGGACTGCGTGGAGTCTCGTTACATAGAATTTCTATAAAGACATTTGTTTTCCGTGGCTCCGTCACGGCTACCAGTGGTCATGTCACGCGAGATGGACATACACAACCTGCTTTGTGCGCCCACAATGTTAGCGTCTGAGCTTTCGTCTTGTTCCGCTATAGCAGGGGTCTCAAACTCGCATCAGCTAACGGTATGCATTCACGAAAATTTACTCCCTCAAAGGCCAGGACAGTGGGTAGGAGGGGGTGGGGGTAGAGAATAGGTTGTACCAAATGTCACCTAATTTTGTCATTTGAAATACCTTGACCATATCTCATATATCGGTCATTTCTGAAGGGTATTTGGTGGCGATATTCCAACAACACATCTATACCTATCTCCAAAATGACTAAAATCTGGACGGCGATTCTTTCGAAAAGACCGTCGTCGACGTCTTCAGCAGTCCCCGAAGTTCATCGTCGGCTGCATTCCCCCAGCCTGCCGCTTGTCCTCGTCCCGTGTGTCCCCAGTAGTCGTCTTCGTCCTCGCTCAGTCGAGGTTAGGCCTAACCAGGCCTTGGATCCGTGCCTCCGGACTCAACAAGTGATGGACGCCTCCTTGACTGAACTGTGGTCTGCAGCCGTCCTGTTGGGAAGGGGAGGGCTGCTGGCGATCCCGGAACTGCAGTATTGGGGTGCGACAGGTACGGGCAGCCTCGCTTGGAGTCTTCCAAGGTCCGCGGACATTACCCGAGCCTCTCGTGTCGTCGCCCCCCAGAACCGAGTACCAGCCGCTCTCGTCGCGGGTGCGACGCTTGCTTCGTCCGTCTTCCCCGTGCGGCGCTCCACAGAACAGTGCCGTTTCTTCCTCGGGGGTTCTCCATCACGGTTCGGGTCGCGTGGCACGCGCCCCTATCTGGCCAATCCTCTGCGTCGACGTCTTTGTTGCGCGTGCCATCGGGTGACTTTTTTGCTCCTCGCGCACCGTCGCCGCGCTTCCTCGTTCGGCACGCGCCTCGTGCCCCTCCTTTACTCATCACATTGGGCCCCCCTTTTAAAGAGTTTTTTCTTAAAAAACAGCTCTGTTGTTCCTCCTTCGGGTTGAGGCCTTCTGATCTGGTGCTACCTTGCGACTCAGGTGATATCTTGTGACTCCGTGTTTCTCATCCGTGGGCTCGCTTACCACCTTCTCTCACCGCACACTTTCACTTGTCACATCATCACACAATTCACGGCACCAACACATCAAATATACACTCTCGGTGCTTACATAGTTCATTGTCCCGAACATTATAATCACCAAACTGCACAATACAACTTGACAATATCATGACCCATAATTTCAATGGCAATGCCCCTTCACAAAGTAATTCACCTCGTTGTGTAATCCCGGCCAAAACACCTCTCTGGTTACTTCTCTGCGTAGGCTCTTAGGATCCCTATTGCCATTCGCATAGTGATATTCTAAAATGGCCTGCCTATAACATGTTGGTATCATAAGTTGTCTAATTACCACTCCATTTTTTGAAAACTTTCGAAATATCAACTCCTTGCTGACTTCGTATGTTACACAGTCTCTATAACCTTCTCTTATTGGTTCACGTCCGATTCTGTTAATTGCATGCCTTAGGGTTTTATCCTTCCTCTGCTCTTTTGCAAGTTCCTCTGCGGATACCCCAACACGCTCAAGACCTGGCAATTCACTTACGGTTTGTTCTTCCCTACTCACACTAACTTCTGAGTTATCTGGGCTTTTCTTTTTTCTCTTTTCTGATGCCCTGTCCTCCTTTCTTGGCGTAAATACCCCTCCGCACTGGGTCATCAACCCTTCGCACTCCTGGCCTGTTTCCCAAGATGAAATCAAATCAAATCAAATCAAAATCGTTTATTTCAGGTCATTCCTGCGGAGACAGCGACTAAAGGCTGAAGCAGCCTGACGAGGCCCCTGCCCCCGTTCAATTCATACAGCGTTTACAAAAACATATACAATAAAGTGCACATTATACCCTAATTCGGGTTGCGCTCAGTATACAACCGAAAAAAACAAAGAATAAAATGATGTCGATTACATCTGGTTACAAATGAGATACATTGCATATTTACATAATTAACACAGAATACACATTATACATGCCAATTACTTAAACAAGTGTTTCACACAGATCACTCGCTCATTCACACAGTATACACGCGCTAGGTAAACTAAACAAGCCTTTGTATCGCGTTACAGATATATATCGAATAGCAACGCTTCAGTACACCGGACGTACACCGGACGTACAAAAACAGTAGAAAGCGGGAATTATAGTAAAAATTAATGTAACAACAGCCTACAACACACATGCTGTTGTTACGAGAAACGATTTATACATTCTTTTGAGCTTACTAAGGCTATCTGTCCAATTTATTATGTCTTTCTGTTTGTTCAAAATCTGTATAGCTTGATAAGATGATAACTGTTTCCCATAATTTGTCCTAATCTTCGGAAGCCTCCTCATCTGCTGCCTAAACGCATACTGAGGTTCAACTACCATGCCTATATCTTTGTATATTCTTGTGGTGTGTATATGCTGCATTAGTTTATACATGTAAACTTGATTGGCCATAAGCATCTCATGTCGCACAAATAATTCCCTGGTGCGCAATTCACGAATATCACCTACAAAATTTTCAAAAATACGCAGCACTCACTTTTGTAGTGTCGTTAGTTTATTATAGTTGCGCTGAGTGGTGGTACCCCATACTAGTGAACAATAGGCAATCTTCGAATATACTAAAGTGTAATAGAGAGTTTTTTTAAGCGAAGAGGTATTAATGTGGAAATCTTCTTAATGCATCCTAATGATCGAGCTATATCAATTGCCAAGTGGTTCACATGACATGACCAGGCCAACGATTCCTTGAACCAAACACCTAGGAATTTCTGTTCAGTCGTTTGCTGAATACTCTCAGTGCCATAGGTAATATGCATGTCATGTTGGTCCTGCTTCACATCGTATCACATCGTATAATGGATCGTATAATGGATCGTATCACATCGTATCACATCGTATCACATCGTATCACATCGTAAGATCACATCGTATAATGGATCTTCCATGCACTTGGCCGTGATTTCTCCTACAAAATAGGGTGTATCTAGCCTTATCTTAGCCTCTGGTAAACTCCTCTTTGATCCATCTACAAATACTACATTACCCGTTCTTCCCGTAAAATCTCTCTTGTTCACAAGGCTTTTCCTGACTAACACGCTTTTCTTTCGTGGTTATGTATCAACGCATGGCGGATGCATGGTGTGTCTCAAAGAAAATGATTTATACCTGTCATATCTATGTAGCTTAAGGGCGTACTTATAAAGAAAATAATAAAAATGGGACGAAGGCAGTCGCGTGCGGGCCGTGGGGCGTGTGTTTGATAACCATGCGCTATATAGTGCGAGAGATACATGATACTGCCGTAACAGCGTTGGAATGTGCAGGAATAGCATAGGCTATTAAATGAAGGCGTCGGGCAAAGTATATTCGCTTATGAAATGTCCGGCTTGAAAATGACAATTACGAATTCCGTGCCATGTGCTTGAGGTCCCTTTACCTCGAACCACATTAGTAAGCGTCGAAAAGCTTCTTCGCGTCTTTATTACCAAACTGAAACAAACCTCGAAAATAGATGAGATCTCTTCGTCCACGTCCTGTCAGTCCAATGACCACCTTGTACCAGTACAACATCGTTAGGAAGGCGTACATCATTATAATATGGAAAGAGAGAGAGAGAGCGGTGCAAAACATGCATAACATACACTGCTGAAAACTGCAAGGAGAAGCCCTCAAAGAGCAGATTTATAGATGACATTGAAGAGTGGCAGGACGCTCGGGGTCGATAGAAATGAAGGCAAGAGCTGGACAGCTATGTTGATTGTGCAAAAGTACGCAGAGACATCCTAAATTTGCTCCAGTGGTGGAAGTTAAAAACAAAGGCTCGCGACGCCTTCACAATTCGCAAGACAGATTTGCTCCACTGCGGCTAGCGCAAGCAAGGCGAGAAACTTAACGCGGCAGGATATGTGATGAAACAGTGCTTGGCGTGCTTAAAGCCGGTATCTTTTGATAATTTGATTTTGATAATTTGATCCCAACGACATGTGAAGAAACAAGGTCTAAAATATGCCACTAAAAACTGCTATGACAAATATTTTTTTGCTTTCTTTCGGCAGCTCATACGTATTTCTAAAGGCACACCATAGTGCCCTTTAGTAAAGGCACACCATAGTGCCATAGTGCCCTTTAGTCTTTACAAGGGAAAATAAAATATGATATGTTTCAACAGCACCAGTGACCAGCGCAGAATGAGCAAGAAGCAAGCACAAAGGTTTGAGGGCACACCTGAGAAAAAATTGAAGGACAATTCGTACATTCCAAAGTGTGTTCGGCGAAAGCGTGTGGCCATTCCACTGACTATGCCATGTCCTTTTTTCTTTTACACTCTCAATGGGATAACACACAAAGCGAATGTGTGCGTGTTTTCTTTTTTATTTTTTTACCGCGAGTCGCAGCGAGACGCCAGACTAATCTTCCTCCGTTCGCATGCGTTAGTATTTTCTCGCGATTTGTACATCGTGCAAACGCCGTAGCGTTCCAGCGCTTAAATTGACGGGCCCTTTGTAAATTCGAAAGTGTATTCCGTGAACGCCTGAATAACGCCTGTGTCCATTGAGACGGCGTCGGTCAGAATGGTTGCAAACGCTGGGCACAGCGAAGCACGCAAGCAAAGAGCGAGCGCTGTAGAGTCCGACGCGACCGGCGTCCGTTTGCGCATCCCGGCGGTCACCTGGCTCCGTGCCAGAGCTCGAATGGACGGGACGGATGGACAGACAGACAGACAGACAGACAGACAGACAGACAGACGGACGGACGGACAGATGGACGCACGGACGGAAGGACGGACGGACGGACGGATAGGCGGACGGACGGATGGACGGACGGACGGACGGACACCGGACGCCGGACGGACGTGAGCATGAGACATTAAAGGCTTTCGACTTAAAAGTAGGTACAGTGTACCACTGTCAAGTAAACAGTCTTTGCATACAGTATATCTGCTTACCTGTTTCCACCATGAGCCCCTTTTTACTAGAAATTACCGTTGGTTAAAGTATAATTGTTAGCGAAGTATGCGCCACCAAACCGTATATATTTGCCACTTAAAATACCTTGTTGTCGATTCCATCTTCGGGCAACACCACCTAGATTATTGGATCGGGCCCCTGTCGGGCCCGATCTGCGGTCGGGCCGGGCCGGGCCGGGTAGGCGAATTTTTTCCTCGGGTACGGGCCGGGCCCGGGTCTGGCTTTGAGTCACCGGGCCGGGCTCGGGCGGGTAAGTTTAAATAAGTTCCGGGCCTGGGCCGGGCCCGGGCCGAAAATCCCGGCCCGTGCAGTGCTCTATTCTACGGTTACTGTGGAGCAAAATGAGCCATTAATGGCTCAGAACCATACAAATTTAGTGGCAAAAAAGTTTGTACAAAAATAACTACGTTTTACATATTGTCATGGTGCAAAACGAAACCTATGTAACTTACTTAAAACTGGTTACATATCTGAAATGAGCATACAAGCCTATGTATACAGCAGAAATTTCATTTGCCTAGGCTACAGATTAAAGAAACTTTTTTTCGAGTTGCATCTCCCCTTAAAGGAAAAGTGAAGAGATAAGTGCCGACGCGTAACTGTCTCTCTCAGTGGTGGTCCCCTCAACAGGTCGGCACAGGGATGGGGTATGGATAATGAAAGATAGTGGACAGGTAAAGAAAAAATAGGGTGAGAAGTAATAAAGGGGCTCTCGTCTATCGTCCGAAGTCGTGACAGCGCGAGCCGCCGCGCGATGCGCGCTGCCGAAGGAAAGGCGGCCGAGAAGGTCGGACGAAAACAGTGAAGAGCACGAAGTGCCCGCCGGATGTTTAAAGACGGGCAAGATGAAGTCGAGGTTTTTCGCACTCACATGGTAAGTCCGGTTGACCTTGCAGTGGGCGCTCTATCCAGAGGGTGGCTGCGCACAGCGTAGCCTAGTGAGGGGGTCGGAAAGGGAAGGGAGGGTGAGGAGGTGTGAGATGTGAGGGTAGGAGGAGGGAAAAAAACTTCCCCATCTCCCGCTAAAGGGAACCATGTGTGGATGCGAAGCAACGGGGAGATAAGCTTCAGCGGGAGGAACGTCGCCGCTCTCGTTTCACGGCAGCGGTCCGGGCGCTCATAGCGGCGCTGCACAGGAGAGAGAATGAGGCGTGCGTGCTCCGTCATTTTCATACCGCGGAACTACCGTGGCGCCCCCCAAGCAGAGTATGCAGCTGTCACACCACCTGTCGTGCGCGCCGCTGCGTAGAGGATTCCTAGAGGAGAGGTACGGGGGGACCGTAGGAGAGGAGAGAGAGGGGGGAGAGGACGCACATGCGCTGTGGGGATGTGGGACGGCCGGAGCCGCTCTGTAGAGTAGAGGATTCCTAGAGGAGAGTGGGGGGAGAGGACGCGCATGCGCTGTGGGGATGTGGGACGCGGGCGCCGCTCCGTAGAGTAGAGGATTCCTAGAGGAGAGAAAGGGGGGTGAGCGTAGGAGAGGAGAGAGAGAGAGGGGGGAGGGGACGCGCATGCGCTGTGGTGGTGTGGGACGCGGGAAGGAGGGACGGACTAAGCCACCTCCAAACACATGCAAGCAAGATCAAGCAATGGGGTCAACCTGGGCAACAGAGACCACCTGCCTAGCCATTGCTAAGCCGCCTCTCTGTGCTCTCGGCCATGACTCTGATAACTGTGGTCGTGGTTGACGGCCTCCATATTACTACAGCGTTCTGGTTCGCATAATGGGTGCTTCCCTATTTCATGAAAGTGGCCGGACGCGGGACGCGGGAGGGACGGACATAGCTCCGAGCATAAGATGCTTCGCATCTAAAAAGGACGAGAGAACAATTAGATAGATAGATAGATAGATAGATAGATAGATAGATAGATAGATAGATAGAAAAAGAAACAGAAAAATGGATCGTAAGAAAGGGAAGAACAAGAAAAAAATATAGAAGGGGAGACCGACCACAAAGCGAGAAAGAGAAAGAGAGAAAAATCAGGCCATATCCACGAAGTGAATGATGATGAGTGGGCGAAGCTCCGGAGGTAATCTGGTAAACCGTCAATCCCCGTAAATTTTGCCCACTCAATCATCATACAAAGACCTGACACACAAATGCGGGGGGTGTGGTGTGATTATGAACGTTTGTTGTCGGCGTTGCCGTTTTGCCTTTCGAGGGCGAGAGCGCGTTCACGATCGTTTTCATCCATGGCAGAAAGAGAATGTGTGGTCTGGAACGCGCTTATAGTTCATGGTCATCAGCGTCATCGTCATCGTTATCACGTGTGGTGGGTACATCCCACTATACTGGAACGCGCTTGGTCATCAGGCGTGATCGTCATCTTTATCACGTGGAGTGGGTACATTCCACTATACGTGGCTACCTACTACTACTACTACTACTACTACTACTACTACTACTACTACTACTACTACTACAGAGGAGGGACAGACCCGACACCCTAAGGAGCTTCGCCCCTAAAAGAAAAAAAATAAAACAGTGAAGCAACACACAAATAGATAGCGAGAGACCAACTACACAGAGAGAGAGAGAAAGAACGGCATAGGGAACATATAAAGTGCGCAGCTTGCACTAGTGGCGCAAGGCTGGATCCATCAGCGGAGCTAGTGTTCGATATAGCTAAGTTTTGCTAGTAATGCCACGTTTTTCCTAGAGATGTAAAGTTTTTGTTAGTAGTACTAAGTGTGGCTAGACTTAGCTGTTCTTCGGTTTCGGTCGGCGGGAACATGTCACGTGACAAGTTGCGTGATATTACATGTGTTTAGTCATGTGACTAGTTGTTACGGAATATTACGTGAGTTTAGTCACGTTTACGAGTGAAATTACGCCATCTCCCGCTAATGGGAACCATGTGTAGATGTGAAGCAGCGGGCGCTAACACACTGGCGGCGGCGTTGACGCTGGCGCTGATCGCAGCGTTGCGCAGGAGAGAAAACTGGGGAGGCGCAAAGCACGTAGTTATGGAGCGGTGTTTCCTACTGGAACATGCCAATCGCTGCTTGTGGGCAATGAGAGACAGAAGACTCCGACTGGACACAGAGACCCGCACTCCGCTTTTAGTTAACGCGCACGCTGCGAATTTTTATTGTTCAACAACGCACAGGAGAAATCTCCCACCGGCACCACCTTGGAGGTCAAGATCCATTGCCATATATACGGGATGGCCAGTGAACGGTTGTGCAGCGCGAGCAGTCGGTTTTTTCAACCAAGAAACTCGCTAGCAGACGCTGCCTGCGTCGGCGTCGCGAGGCGAGAGAGGGGGGGAGCGTAGGAGAGGAGAGAGAGGGGGTGACACGCATGCGCAGTTGGAGTGTGAACGCCGTGGGCAGGGATGCGTAGAGGAGAGGGGGGAGCGTAGGAGAGGAGAGAGAGGGGGGGACGCGCATGCGCGGGGGAGTTAGACGCCGCTGGCAGGGATGGAGAGAGGGGGGACTGTAAGAGGGGAGAGAGGAAGGGAGGCGCATGCGCAGTGAGGGGTGTGGTTGCCGCGGGGAGGGATGCCTAGAGGAGAGAGAGAGGGGGGAGAGGAGGTTTTTTATTTTTATTTTTTTTAACTGTTTGCGCATGCGCAGTAAGGGTGGGCACGCGGCAAACCACCACCACCACCACCGGATTAAGCTTCGCCATAAGATGCTTCACATCTAAAACAGCGCTAACAGACGGGACAAGAAAGAACACGGGACCACGGCGCCGTGGTCCCGTGTTCTTTCTTGTCCCGTCTTTTAGCGCTGTTTTTCACTCGTAATCATGAACCAACCAGCCCAAATGCGTATTTTACTTTAGTCACGTGCTTAGCTGTTACGTGGTTTTTGGCAAGAATATGCAACGTGACTAGCTGTTACGTGGTTTATGACGCGAACATGTCACCTGAGTGGTTATTACTTGATGTTGTGATTTTAATCGCGTGACTAGTCTCGTACAGTATTTTGTACCAAGAGGGTTTGAAAAGCAGGTGAGGGTGTGGAGAAGAGATGTGAGGAGAGGGTGAAAGATAGAGAGATAATCAAAGAAAGAGAGAGAAATATATAGAGAAAAATACAGATAGAAAGAAAGAGGAATCGAGAAATAGAGCGACAGAGAGAAAGGGAAGAAAGAGAAAGAAAAGTAGAAGGATCGAGAAATAGAAAGAAAAAAAATATACTCGTGACGTTGACGAAGGCAACAGTCGGCGTCTCGAAGAAGAAACTCTTTATTTGGGCGAACTTTTGGCCGGAAAAGTGAAAGTCAGACTACAGCAATAGACACTGGCACTGACAGCGGCGAACAGCGCGTCGGCCGTCGATAATCTGACAAGGGGTGAAGCGCGTCGGCATTTATACATGCGCCATCGAATATTCCAGCGTTATCGCTAGCGGCCACGTAAGTTCAAGAAAAAACTAATGTTCGCGTCGTGAGCGTCATCTCATCGGAAGGTTCTAAGATTATCTAGATGGTTCCTAGTCATTCGGCGTTGTTTACGCAAGGCAGCAGTTACACGTGCAATGGGGCCGTAACACAAAAATGAAAAGAAAGGAGTGCGTGTGGCAATACGTTCAGAAAGAAATAAATCAAAATAAACAGACACAAGGAAGGCATAGCAGAAATAGGGGGAAGACATAAAAAGAAAGAAATTAAGAAAGAAGGAGAAAAAGAAATTTGTGGTGAAGAAAAAATATTTCTTGGCGAGGTGGGATTCGAACCCGCCTACCCACGTAGGCGAGCGTCGTAATCACTCGTCTATCCAGACACGCTAGCAGAGCATAGCATAGCCCTTTACAGTATAGTATAGCAAGGGGATGAGAAAAGAAAGGGACGAGTAGAGACGTGAGGGAAAGGAGGGGAGAGAACAAAGCAGAGCCTTGTATAGGAAGGGAGTGGCCACTGGAAGTGAGGGTTAGGGGAATGGGAGATGTTGAAGCATAGCGTAGCCATGTATAGTACAGTATAGACTATTTTACGGACGGCTTTGAGTGCCGCCATGTTGGGCTGTTAACCTTTGTGTTTTGTATATTTAACAGCTAAACGAACAAATTACGGTAGACGCATACGCATGAAAACGGCTGGATTGGTGCATTCGATGTTTTATGGCCTTATTATTTCACGTCGCGAGGTGCAAAACCAAGAAAGCATCAACTTAACAGCCCAAGATGGCGGCGCCCATATGTCTTACGGAAAATAGTCTATAGCGAGTGGTGGGCAAGGGAAGCGAAGGTGAGTAGGAGAGGAACACCACCAGCTTCGCTGCTTCCTCAGTCTTCGCACCACTAGTGCGTAGCTGCTACAACGTTTTTCCGCTATTGACAAAGCGTCCTTGAAGCTTGTCAGGGGTTGGTACTCATGATGACACGACTGATGATTAAAAAGAAACGGGTTTAATACGTGATTCAAGCGGATTACATGACCGGTTTTCGTGCGTGCGTCCTCACACCTCGAGCGCTCGACGTCACGCGTCCCTTTTCCCCCTTGCGGCCGCCTCGTCACCAACCGCTAATAGTTCCACAACCTCACGATAGGTGGCGCTAGTTGTCCATAGTGAATGTAATTGCCTAACACACCCGATGTCAAAATAATGCGTCCTCGCATTACGCTAATCCGTGACGAATTCTTCAAGCCAACGGGGTGGTTTTCTCAGTCTGCACCGGTCATCGGTGGCTACCGATGCTCCAGTTGCTTGCGCAGGATCATCTTGCAGTTGTAGAGTTGTTTCTTCACATGTCTGCGACTGTGACAACTTGAAACTGGTTGGACTACGCGGAGAGTACGGGGGGGGCTCGGGCCCCCCCCGGACGGCTTCATGGGGGGGGCAGAGCCCCCCCCCGGCGCCTGCCCGGGATATTTTATAGGAGCTTGGCTTAGGTCCCCGTCCATTCACAACGAGCGTTTGGCCTCCTGTCTGGCAGCTATTTATTTCACAGGGGGCTGTTTATACCCGCTTTTTCATTTCAGGCTTTTTAAAATTCCGATCATGGACCAGTGACAAGTGAAATACTCAGTTAATAATTCCCCGCAAAGAGATTTGTATGTGCAGAATATGTTGTGTTAACAAACAATTGAGGCGACCTCTTAGTGTTCTATAGTGTTTCTACCACTTGAGAATTATTCTTGGCCATCACGAATTGAAGATTAAAGCTTCCTGTACCAGCATTAGGCCACTGTCTTATGTCTGGTGCATGTTTTAGCAAAGTAATGCATGTCAATAAAGAAAATAGGCAGGTCCCACTCATTGTGGGAATCGATTTTATGCGATGCAATCACCGAGTAGCAGCCTATACGGCATTTTTCGCTTTGAGCCAAGCGTTGCGAGGAGGATCGATGTCTTTGTGTAAGTTGAAAAATAAATCGGGAGTCATCACAAGAGATATTCATACTGATATCGCGGTGTAAGCGCCGAAGAGAATAAAGTGGTATTAAAGTCTTGAATTATATTCTTTAATTTAGGAGGCGGACATGCTCTCTCTCGATATATATATATATATATATATATATATATAAACAATGAAGGGATAACACAGGACCCGGAAGTAACAGTTCAAAAAAAATATATCAAGCACGTAGGAAAAAAATTGTTCTCGGAAGGACTGACGTTTCGGCCGCGGGACCATCACGATATTTGTATGTGTGACTCCGACGAAGGCCGGTCCCGCGGCCTAAACGTCAATCCTTCCGAGAACAATTTTTTTTCCTACGTGCTTGATATACTTTTTTGAAATATATATATATATATATATATATATATATATATATATGAAGCGACAGGGAGAACAATATAGAAGAGCAAGCCGGGCCCCGCCCCCCTCCGGCAAAATGAAAACTCTCCGCCTATGGACTGGGTTGCACGAGGAAAGGCTTTAATTGTCTGGCTGTTGCAAGCCTAGTCTCTGCAGTACCCTTTTTGGAGATCGTGTACGTCTCTTTCTCCACTCCTGTTATCGTGTAGGGTCCGTCGTACATTCGGCCCTAGTTTTGTTGCTCGTGACCCTTTGTAGTACCAAACTTCGTCACCCACGCTGAAAGGTGGTGGACTGTGTTTGGCATCGTATTTGCGCTTGAGCTCGTGCAGGTAGTCGGTTAGCGTGTTTTGTGCTTCTTCACGTCTTACTTTTGCTTGGTCTTGTGGCTCCGTTGGCGCCGATAGCTCGTTGTCGATGGTTCGACGGGGAACGTAGTTGTACAGCAGTTGAAACGGCGACGTGTGCAGGCCAACATGTGGCTGGTTGTTAACCTGAAACGTTGTTTCTCGAAGGTATTCGCTCCAGTGGTCCATGTTGCCGTTGATGTTCTTGCGGAGCACTGACAACACATTTGCATTCGCGCGTTTGGTCGTCTTCGCATTCAGGAAACGATAGTCGACACACATCCGTTTTGGAGTCGACTCGTGGTGAGGCTGGTCCACAACAATAACAGGTGAGGCATATGCAGACTTCGGCTTGCGGATGATGCCTCTTTTCAGCCAGTCCTCGGTTTACCTCTCGTATGAACTTTCTGTTCATGTCGCTTGTCGTGTACTTTTGCATGCGAACTGGTGTATTGTCACTGAGGTCAATCGTGAGCTCGGCATGCGTGCAGAGACCCAATTCGTTGCCGGGGTTCGTAAAAACATGAATGTTCTCACTCAGCACAGATCTCATTTTTGCTGTTTGGTCCCTGTCGAAGTTTGCCGGTTGCACTTGTGCAATTTCGCGACGCACTTCCTCCAACGATGGAAGATTAGGATGAACTTGCTTTGGGGAGCTGTTGAATGTGACAGCTACAGACGTTGCAGCATCGGTTTCGTCGCCGTAATTCTTGTGTGCCGGCTGTGGCGTGATGTCGTTTCTTCGATGTTCCATTTTTGACGCTTCCTTGGACTGTTTTTCGATATCCACTCGAGCGTGTGCGTTCCGTTCGTGTATCGTTCGATGTAGTCGAATGTGACGTATTCTCGCCAGTCGGTCCCTATGACGGCGTCATGTGGCAAGTTGTTGACTACTTTTGCACCGATGGTCGCACTTGCTTCCTCGATGGCGATGTGCCCTTGAGTTGCTCCAACGGGAGCCGCTGTGTCTCCGAATGAAGAAGAATAACTTTTATTGAAGGAAAGGGATGGGGTTCAGGAGCTCGATGGGTGGGGCCCCATGTCCAAGGCTCCACTGGCGTGTGCCGCCAGCCGGACGTGGTCCAGAAGCGCTAGTTGCACCTCCGGGTCCGAGCTAGCGAGGAGTGCCTCCCATTGCTCCAAAGAGTTGTCTATTTTATACGCACGCTGTAAGCGATTGAGTTTATGTGGCCTTTAATACATCCCCACGAGATATGGTAGAGGGTCGGTGGCGAGTCGCGACACCACGGACAATCGCGCCCATGGTCCTCTGAGTACGCAGTCCGTGTCAGGCACAACATCGAAATTATGTTGTTCTGCAAACGCTGATGAAACGAGAGTTGCGGTAGATCCCGTGTCCCATAGCGCTAGTGTCTCGACACTATTGATCTTCGTAGGCACGAGAATGATCCTACCCTCCGCGCGCGTCGTCGCGATGCGGTGGGTACGTTGTTCTCGCGCTGCTCTTTCTTCCCTTCGCTTCGCATCGGCTGCCTTCTCCTCTTCGGTGCGTGTGTCTGGATCAGGGCAGGCTATCGCTCTGTGTCCTTTCTTTTTGCAACGCGCACACGTGTCGGCCGGTAAGCGTGTGTACTTTGGTGTCGTTGTGGTCGTAGATTCGGCTGCATTTCTCTCGCTCGGCTTTGAAGTTTCGCTGACTGCCGGAGCTCTCATATCGTCGTTCACACCAACGTCTCGTCGATCCATTTGTTGCACGTAATGTAGAAACACGCTTATGATTCCGCGTCTGAGATCGTGAAACGCGGCTAGCATCGGGTTTGCACTTATTGAGCGTACACCTTGTATGAGCCAGTCTACTACATCGTCGTCAGACAGTCTATATGAGGCACGTCTGATGCGTTGGAGCCGTGCGTACATGTAGTCCGTCATGCTTTCGTGTTCACGTTGAGCTCTTGCGTTGACGTGGGCGACCCACTGGCAGAACAGCAGATGCTTGTCGAATTCTGTTTGTAGCGCCGTCACAAATGATGTCCAATCGTTGTGTTGGATGCCGGTAGTGTGGTGCCAAGCGGCTGCGCGGCCCCTGAGTCGTGAGATGGCAGCGTTCAGTGTTGCTGCTTCCGTCCATGCGCAACGCTCGCACATTGATTCTACAGCAGTTTTCCACTGTGCGAAGTTGTCGGATTCAGTTACCGAGTACGTCGGTAGCGTTCCCGTAAGGTCCGGCGTTGTAGTGATCAGCAGCGGAACGTTGTCGTTCGATGTGCCAGGCGGCGTACCCAGCTGCCTTTCGAGAAGTCGCGCCATCATCTGCAATGTCGTATTGAGCATCGCGAGCTCCGTTCCGTTTTCGTTCGACGTAGTTCGGTTTTGGATGGTGTCAGTGCGTGGCAAGCGATTTCGGAGAGCTGCTGTGTCCGAAAGTACCTTGGCGCGTTGTAAGGTGCAGGTCGCTCGTGCCGAAAGCCACATCGTCCATGAGCAGCGTGGAGTTTTTCACCTCGTTGTGATCGGTCGCCATGCTGGTCATTGTCTCGGGCTGCACTTGCTGCTCCTAAGCCTCGGTACGGACAGCGTTACGAGCTCACTTCGTCTTGTGGTTTTGTGTCCGCCGTAGATTCGTTGTTCAGTCCTCGTCGCCATGTCAGGGGTTGGCAGTGGCGTAAATCATGGGGGGGGTCAGGGGGGGTCCTGACCCCCCCTGTACTCAGGCTGGGGGGGGACACCCCATGCAAGTGTCCCCCCCTTGAGATTTATCTTCCAAACGTCACATTTGAATTTCTTGACAGTCAAGGACAACGAAGTTTCCGTAAAACCAACTCTGAAATCTGAAGCAAAATTCAATGAACAGAAACGAAGTACTTCTAGCCGGTACGCACGATGGGAAATACCTTTATGCGTTAGCACAAAAAGAGCTACCATTTTTTATTGCATACATTAACCCGAATGATGCAGCTGTAGAAATGCTATAGCGCCTGCTCACGAGTTGGTATTAGAAACTAACTTCGCCATGTGATGCCGCTTGGATGCCCAGTGCTATCTTTTGTCACCGGGCCTTGACACTCATGCTCGTTCTATTGTATTATTATTATTATTATTATTATCATTATTATTATTATTATTATTATTATTATTATTATTATTATTATTATTATTATTATTATTATTATTATTATATGTGAATGTATAATTTTAATTTTGTATAATTAAAAATAAAGCATATTTGCAAAAAAACAAAATGGCCGCCGTTGGAAGATGTGTGTCCCCCCCCTTGTGGTCTTTATGGATTTACGCCACTGGGGGTTGGTACGCATGATGACACGACTGATGATTGAAAAGAAACGGGTTTAATACGTGATTCAAACGGATTACATGACTGGTTTTTGTGCGTGTGTCCTCACACCTCGAGCGCTCGATGTCACGTGTCCCTCTAACCCCTTGCGGCCGCCTCGTCACCAACCCATGGCCTCCGATATGGCGGGCGCGCGGCGGGTTTTTCTCCGGCCGTCCCAGTCGCACGGAGAGAGCGTATTTCCCGAGGTGGGCGTGGCCCGCTCTTTTCTCCGCACCGCGGCGCACTTACTTCGGATCGGAAAAGCTGCCGCGCTGTTGGCGCAGCTTGTCTGTGGCGAGGAAAAAAATGGTTTTGCGCTTTTATTAACCTCGCGCTGATTTGGAAATGTCTAGTCAATGTGTACGAGAGGCCAAGTCAATGCCGGGGCCTATCGATTCTCAGATGGGCTTTTTTTTTTTTTTTGCTGTAGATATGCGCCGCCTTTATTAGAGCACTTAGAAAAGCGATGCCTCTGCAAGAGATCCGCATGTGCTAGAAACTTACTATACTCTCGAAATTTGAGGGCTGTATAGTATGGGGGCGCTAGCGAAGGAGAAGAAAAAAAAGAACGATGATGAGGCTGGGCGTGATGACGCCCGGGGCTCGCGCTCGCCCTGCCGCTAAAGACCGATCAGTCGTTGCCGGGCCTCCCAAGCTTCTTTTTGCTATTCGACTAGCAGAAGGGTACGCAGCAGTATGCCATATTCCTGAAATTGCCACGCGCTATTCTTATTTTCACTTTTGTTGTATTCGGTTTTCGCCCACAAAGACTGTCAGCAAAGCTCAGCTCAAACCGCGCCTTATTGTTCTAGAACCTTCGCGATTATTGTAGATCATTTTGTTAAGATTGCGCGCAAGACGCGACCACTCGAGATTCTTCCTGAGCTTGCGCGATGACCAGTGATAAGGCTAGAATGTTCGACGCGTGATGCATAAAAGCCGGCGCGCTCCAACGATGTTCAGATTATCGACGGCCGACGCTCTGTTCGCCGCTTTCAGTGCCAGTGTGCATTGCTGTAGCCTGCCTTTCAGTTTCTTGGCCACAAGTTCGGCCTAATAAAGAGTTCCTTTCTTTTAACGCCGACTGTTGCCTTCGTCGACGTCACGACCACGTGACATCTGGTGGAGGTGCTGCTCCTTTCATGTACCGAACGCCCCCCGTCAAGCCGTGAACCCAGCCCAAGTCGCCAAGAAGAAACCGACACCATCCAGGAGAGTCGAGCTAGCCGAAGACTACAAGGACTGGCACCACAATACGGACTTCTACCGGACAAGCGAAAAGGCACGGCGACGAGGACGACAGGCACGATGACGGCCGCTGCGTCCCCTGCAACGATCGTGATCCAGCCACCGAGAGAACCACCGACTTTCCATGGATTGCCAAGCGAGGACCCCGAGACCTGGCTGGAGACGTATGAACGAGTTGCGGCTTTCAACAACTGGGACTCGGACGAAAAAATGCGCCGCGCCTACTTCTACGTAGAAGACGCCGCGAGGACGTGGTTCGAGAACCATGAATCCACGTTACAAACATGGGATCTCTTTCGGACGACGTTCCTAAGCACGTTCACCAGCGTGGTCCGCAAGGAACGAGCCGCAGCTATGCTGGAGACCCGCGTGCAGCTGCCCAATGAAAGCATCGCTATCTACACGGAGGAGATGAATCGACTGTTCCGGCACGCCGACCCCGCCATGGCTGAGGAGAAGAAGCTCCGGTTCCTGATGCGAGGTGTCAAGCAAGAGCTGTTTGCGGGACTTGTCCGCAACCCACCCAAGACTGTCGACGAGTTCCTCACCGAGGCCACGACAATCGAAAAGGCACTTGAGATGCGGACAAGGCAGTACAACCGCCACTCGTCAACAACCAACTACGCCGAAGCTCATGCCCTCAGCACCAACGACCTGCGCGAGACCATCCGAGCGATCGTGCGGGAGGAGCTGCGCAAGCTGTTGCCTTCGCCGCAGCCTCAAGTGGATTCGATCGCCGACATTGTCCGCGAGGAAGTTCATCAATCGCTCGGAACTCCCGAACCACCGCAGCTTCATCCGGAGGCCATGACCTACGCCGCTGTGGTCCGCCGTCCTGTGCCCGCTCCGCGACAACGTCAGGACTTCGCACCACCGCAGTTCCGCCGCCAGACTTTGCCGCCACCGCCACCGACGCCATACCGTCCACCCACCGGCCAGCGTTCCGCTCCGAGGAAGACCGACGTTTGGCGCGCCCCTGACCACCGCCCCCTGTGCTACCACTGCGGAGAAGCTGGCCACACCTACCGCCGTTGCCAGTACCGCCAGATGGGCCTACGCGGTTTCGCCGTCGACGCGCCTCGTCCACAGCGGGGTGAACTACCGCAAGACATCGCCGACTACCTCGCAGGAGCTCAGTGGACACCCCGACGACCTTCCCGCTCACCGTCGCCCGGCCGGTACATGTCACCGCACCGCCGGCAGTACACTGTCCCAAATCGGGGCCGGTCACCTAGCCCTTACCCGGAAAACTAAGGGCAGCAACCGATGGAGGTGCGGTTGCTGCACGACGAAATGCCGAAGATCCTCCGCCGCCGCCGACGACGCTTCGACGAAACCTGAAGAACACGCCGCGTGCCGAACATTGCCCTGCTGACGAAACGTCGCGGCCCGACGAAGACGTGACGACGCAACGTGGAAGCAGCGCAATAAATCGACGGAGCCGTGATCCGACGCCGCGACCCAACCGCAACGCACGACGACGAACCAGCGACCTCGACGTAATATTCGACGGCCACACCGTCACCGCTCTCGTCGACACTGGAGCCGACTATTCCGTCGTCAGTGGGTCTTTCGCGACGAAGTTGAAGAAAGTCAAGACCGCTTGGGAAGGTCCTGAGATCCGGACAGCTGGAGGTCACCTAATAACGCCGGCCGGTGTCTGCACCGCAAGAGTCACCATCAATAACCGGACTTATCCCGCCAGCTTTCTAATTCTGCAGCACTGCTCCAGGGATGTGATACTGGGGATGGACTTCCTAAGTCAACACGGCGCCGTCATCGACCTGAGGTCTGAGTCGATAACACTGACTTCCGAAAAAGCGTTGCCGCCTCACACGTCGCCGGAGAATCATGCCTTGAATGTAATAGAAGAGCAGGTCACCGTTCCGCCTCTTTCCAGCGTCGTCATTTCCGTCGGCACCGAAATACCCGCTAACCTTGAAGGCGTCGTCGAGGGCGATCAGCACCTGCTTGTGAACCGTCAGATTTGCGTCGCAAGAGGCATCGCCGAGTTGCGCGACGGCAAAGCAAATGTACTACTGACAAACTTCAGCCACGAATATAGGCACCTCAACATTGGTACTACGGTCGCCTACATCGAGAAATTCGTGGACACCAGCAATGCTTTCGTCCTCTCCGATACTGCCGAACATTCTTCGACGAATCGAGGTCCCGAAACAGATTTCGACGTCAACCCCAGTCTCCCAAAGCAGAAGCAAGACAAGCTCAAAAATCTGCTCCTGCAATTTAAGGACTGCTTCTCATCGTCGTCAAGGATTCGACAGACCCCAGTCGCCAAACATCGTATCATAACTGAAGAAAGTGCCCGACCAGTCCGTCAGAGCCCGTATCGAATTTCGACGCGAGAACGCGAAGCCGTAAAGAAGCAAGTCGACGAAATGCTACTCGACGACATAATCCAGCCGTCCAAGAGTCCCTGGGCGTCTCCCGTGGTGTTGGTGAAGAAGAAGGACGGGACGCTACGTTTCTGCGTCGACTATCGTCGCCTGAACAAGATCACGAAGAAGGACGTGTACCCCCCTCCCACGGATAGACGACGCCCTGGATCGACTCCACAACGCGAAGTACTTTTCGTCGATGGACCTGAAGACGGGCTACTGGCAAATCGAAGTCGACGAGAGAGACCGAGAAAAGACTGCCTTTATAACACCAGACGGCCTGTTCGAGTTTAAGGTCATGCCTTTTGGTCTTTGCTCGGCCCCCGCGACCTTCCAACGCGTTATGGATACTGTACTGGCTGGCTTGAAGTGGCAGACTTGCCTTGTGTACTTGGACGACGTCGTTGTGTTTTCCTCGAACTTCGATGAACACCTGCGGCGCCTTGAAGCTGTACTTCAGGCAATCAAGACGTCCGGACTCACTCTCAAGCCAGAGAAGTGCCGCTTCGCGTACGAAGAACTTTTGTTCTTGGGCCACGTGATAAGCAAATCCGGAGTACGCCCCGACCCGCAAAAGACAACCGCCATCGCTGCTTTCCCGCCACCCACCGACAAGAAGGCCGTGCGTCGATTTCTCGGCTTGTGTGCCTATTACAGGCGGTTCGTTAAAAACTTCGCCCGCATCGCCGAGCCTCTCACTAACCTCACCAGGACCGACGTCGAGTTCAAGTGGGAAACGCCGCAGGAGGAAGCATTTCAAGAACTAAAACGACGCCTGCAAACGCCTCCGTTACTTGCGCATTTCGACGAACACGCCGAAACAGAAGTGCACACCGACGCGAGCAGCGTAGGACTCGGCGCCGTCCTTGTGCAGAGGATGGACGGACTGGAAAGGATTATCAGTTATGCTAGCCGGTCGCTATCAAAGGCAGAGGCCAACTACTCCACAACAGAAAAGGAGTGCCTTGCCATCATCTGGGCTACATCAAAGTTTCGCCCCTACCTTTACGGCAGGCCCATTCAAAGTTGTGAGCGACCACCACGCCTTGTGTTGGCTAGCTAGCTTGAAGGACCCTTCTGGTCGCCTGGCACGGTGGAGTCTGAGACTTCAAGAATTCGACATTACCGTCGTTTACAAGTCCGGAAGAAAACACTCTGACGCCGACTGCCTGTCTCGTGCCCCCGTCGACCCGCCGCCGCTGGACGACCAGGATGACGACGGCTTCCTGGGAACCATAAGTGCCGACGACTTCGCCGAGCGACAGCGCGCCGATCAGGAACTCAAGGGCCTTATGGAATACCTCGAGGGCAAAGCCACCGTGGCTCCAAAGGTATTCAGACGAGGACTGGAGTCGTTTTTCCTGCGCAACGGCGTTCTGCTAAAGAAAAACTTCTCGCCACTTCGGGCCGACTCCCTCCTCGTAGTACCTTCGGCATTACGACCAGAAGTTCTGCATGCTTTGCATGACGACCCGACGGCTGGACACCTTGGATTTTCCCGTACGCTGGCAAGGATACAAGAAAAGTACTACTGGCCTCGCCTCACTGCCGACGTCACCCACTACGTGAGGACTTGCCGAGATTGTCAGCGACGGAAGACACCACCGACTAGGCCAGCCGGACTTCTGCAACCCATCGAGCCACCTCGCCGGCCGTTCCAGCAAATCGGCATGGACTTACTGGGGCCGTTCCCGACGTCGAATTCCGGAAACAAGTGGATCGTCGTAGCTACTGACTACCTCACCCGCTACGCCGAGACAAGGGCCCTGCCCAAGGGCAGTGCCGCCGAGGTAGCAAAGTTCTTCGTCGAGAACATCGTACTGCGTCATGGCGCCCCAGAGGTCCTCATTACCGACAGAGGTACGGCCTTTACCGCGGACCTAACTCAGGCGATCCTAAAGTACAGCCAAACAAGTCACCGCCGGACCACCGCCTACCACCCACAGACCAACGGCCTGACCGAGCGTCTAAATAAGACCATCGCCGACATGCTGGCCATGTACGTCGACGTCGAACACAAGACGTGGGACGCCATCCTTCCGTACGTGACCTTCGCATACAACACGGCCGTGCAAGAAACGACGCAGATGACGCCATACAAGTTGGTCTACGGACGGAACCCGGCAACGACGCTCGACGCCATGTTACCGAACGTCACCGATGAGGAAAACATCGACGTGACCGCCTACCTACAGCGCGCCGAAGAAGCACGACAGCTCGCCCGCCTGCGAATCAAGAATCAGCAGACGACCGACAGCCGCCGTTACAATCTTCGACGACGCTTCGTGGAATACCAGGCCGGCGACCGCGTTTGGGTGTGGACACCGATACGCCGACGTGGACTTAGTGAAAAACTCCTTCGGCGATACTTCGGGCCGTACAAGGTGCTTCGACGCCTCGGTGCTCTGGACTACGAGGTCGTCCCGGACGGCATAACGAACTCTCAACGGCGCCGTGCGCGACCTGAAGTCGTCCATGTCGTGCGCCTCAAGCCGTATTACGCGCGTTAGCAAACCAGAGGGACTGCACTTATTGCTTAATTATTGTACTTTCTTTCTTTATTGTTGTGATTTATTGTTGCATGCATTTTCCCCCCGTGTTCTGTTTTAAGCATCGGGACGATGCCTTTTCAGAGGGGGGCATTGCCACGCGCTATTCTTATTTTCACTTTTGTTGTATTCGGTTTTCGCCCACAAAGACTGTCAGCAAAGCTCAGCTCAAACCGCGCCTTATTGTTCTAGAACCTTCGTGATTATTGTAGATCATTTTGTTAAGATTGCGCGCAAGACGCGACCACTCGAGATTCTTCCTGAGCTTGCGCGATGACCAGTGATAAGGCTAGAATGTTCGACGCGTGATGCATAAAAGCCGGCGCGCTCCAACGATGTTCAGATTATCGACGGCCGACGCTCTGTTCGCCGCTTTCAGTGCCAGTGTGCATTGCTGTAGCCTGCCTTTCAGTTTCTTGGCCACAAGTTCGGCCTAATAAAGAGTTCCTTTCTTTTAACGCCGACTGTTGCCTTCGTCGACGTCACGACCACGTGACACTATACTCTCGAAATTTGAGGGCTGTATAGTATGGGGGCGCTAGCGAAGGAGAAGAAAAAAAAAGAACGATGATGAGGCTGGGCGTGATGACGCCCGGGGCTCGCGCTCGCCCTGCCGCTAAAGACCGATCAGTCGTTGCCGGGCCTCCCAAGCTTCTTTTTGCTATTCGACTAGCAGAAGGGTACGCAGCAGTATGCCATATTCCTGAAATTAAAGAGAAGACACAGGACCTCACAGCATTTTCTCTAACAACAACAAAAAAGACAGCACTGACAGAGTTTCAGTTATATAGTCGTAAGTAGTCTGCAACTTCAATTAATAAATCACTGCTATTGAATTAAGCATTCATTTCCACTTCCACGCCAAAATTTTTTCTTCTTTACGCAGAACGCCAGCGACACAAGTACGAAAGATAAAAAACCGCGCAAACGCCGCAGCATGAGCGCGTTACAAAGAAATAAGGTCGAGCGCACGCTGGAGGGTAACGCTAACTGAGCCGACCAAACTAGGCACTCGGCATCAGCAATCGTCATGCTCTCTCCTCGCGATGTCGCCGGCGCCATAAAGTCTGGCGAGAAAGCCGCGCTCGCATAGCGCACAATGCTTCGCACTCGGCCACGAGGTTTCCCCACTTTCCCTTTCCAACTACCTCCCGTCGCGCCGCAGGAGGCAGGGAGGAGGTTGCAGGCGGTCGCCACACGTCTAGACCGTGGTCTAGACTGAAAGTCGCCGGTTCTGCGACGACCACGGACTGGTTACAGGCGCGTTTTGTTCATTTATGATCGATTGATTGATTTGGATGCAGTCTAGAGCACAGTAAATAAACACGATACTAATATTGCTATTGTGCTACCAAAACGTAAGCAAAATCCGGATGACGAAAAAGGAGGTGATGACAACTCAGGCACTTTCACTGTGAACGACGTGTGGAGTAAATGTAGGTCGGCTAATCGAAGCCTTCAACAATATTCCGGCAAAATTACTTATCATCTTACTTCAGTTACATCACCAGGGCACTCAGTTATCTAGAGCGTAACCGTGCTTCGGTTGACCAACTCATAAATATCCGTACGCGATCAAATAGTAAAACGATGTGTCACGATAGGAGGGCAATATTGTGCTACCAAAACGTAAGCAAAATCCGGATGACGAAAAAGGAGGTGATGACAACTCAGGCACTTTCACTGTGAACGACGTGTGGAGTAAATGTAGGTCGGCTAATCGAAGCCTTCAACAATATTCCGGCAAAATTACTTATCTTACTTCAGTTACATCACCAGGGCACTCAGTTATCTAGAGCGTAACCGTGCTTCGGTTGACCAACTCATAAATATCCGTACGCGATCAAATAGTAAAACGATGTGTCACGATAGGAGGGCAATGTGATTCAAAGACAAAAATTAGCCCAGTTTTCACCCATACACGTCTCCAGAAAAGCGAGAATGCTAGAACGCCCCTGTATATTTCTCAAATCAAGGTATTTCGCGCCGAGACAAAACGGACTGTAATGAAAAAAAAAAAAAAAAAGTAACACTGCCACAGACGAATTGATACCTCCTTACAATAATTTATATCAGGAAAATTCAGCAGTTGCCGTGCTTTTCTCCGTAAATTGGACCAAAATAAATGCAGTAACAGGAAAAAAAAATACTTGCCCTCAGTGCATCCAGAAGATCTTGGCGGCAATGCTTGCTCGTACGCAGAAAAAAAAAAAAAAAAAAAACATGCGCACGCTGTAATCCCGCGCGCTCTGCTTTCTGCCGCGGTCTCCGCTGTAGGCGGAATCCCAAGTGAGTGCGCCATCTCGCGGTAGCCGGGCGCGCGACGCGATGTACGTTTTTTAAAGACGATAGTCTTTCTTCGGATACCTAAACGGAGAAATTTTGGTCTGTCCGTCTGTCTGTCTGTCTGTCTGTCTGTCTGTTTGTCTGTTTGTCGGCACGTCGCACGATTCAGCGGCTGGCCAAAGTTTGACTGCTTTCTGAACGCCCAGCCAACTTGATCAGTCGTTTTTGTGCATACTTGTGAACATTGTCGATCAAAAAGCAAATATTACGCATATCTGAGGCGCAACAACAATACGGAAGTATTAAGTGGTGTGTTCTTTTATAGAAAATACATAAATACTTAATTCTGAAGACCCTAGTGTTTCTTAGGCTGCGCTGAAAATGCGGGCTGCCTTGCAAAAGCGAAGAGCCGTCGTCTATCTCCGAGGTCGCGCGAAGTGCCGCGTGTTTCTTCTGACGCGCGATAGCTGGCGCAGTCTGCCCTCGTCGCTGCAAACAAGAGAATCTCTTTTCGTGGTCGCTCTGCGCGCCTTCTCAGCTTTTTACACGCTGCCAAAAACACCGCGCTTGCGGCGAGAAGACGCTTGGTCATGCCAGGACGGAAATGGTCGAGAACAGCATCACAGGTGGCCGCGGATGAGACCGGCAGAAGACTATCGTCTTTCGATGACATTTGCAGCGAAGCACGCAGATACGCGGCCAATTTTTTTTGCTGGGGAGCGCGGCGGTTGGGACGGCCGGAGAGAAACCCGCCGCGCGCCCGCCATCTCGGAGGCCATGACCAACCGCTAATAGTTCCACAACCTCACGATAGGTGAGGCTAGTTGTCCATAGTGGATGTAATTGCCTAACATGCTGCTGCGGCGAAACACACTACAATAAAAGCTCGTTAATTCGACCCTCGTTAATTCGGAAAATTGTGTGATTTGGCCGTGTTCTTCTGTTCCGGCCAGCCTACACATTGTCTAATGGCATCAAACTCTTGTGAATTCGGTCATATTTGGCTGCATCCAGGTTAATTTGGGTCCCGGGAGCGCACCGAGGTCGAAACACCGCAAATGTGCAGGGGAAATATCGCAAACGACATTCGCTGCAGGGCGAAACGGCGCGGTGCAGTCCTCATTGGCATCGTCATCATTGCGAACCGTATCGTAACGACAAGAAAGCCAGAACAATCCATGCCTATATGCGTTTACCACCGCGTGTTGCGCCTCGCTGACCGCGGGCGTCCGAAAATGCGGGGTCGCCATCCACAATCGTGTTCTTGGCGACCAAGAATTCAGCGGTTGCGGCAAATTTCTTTCGAATACCGGCAAAAAAAAAAAAAAAGTATTGTCACTTGCGGATCGTGGCGATCGTGGTGACAGTAAGCAATAAGGTAGGGTTGCGGGCACGTTTCGGGCTAAGACATGGGGGTCATGCGCCATAGCAGCATTGTTAAAGTAGTCGTAGGATGACGAAAATAGCGGCTTTTATGCTGCTCTTATGCAAATTAAGTGCTGCATTTATGTATTCACCGAAAAATTAATGTATGTTGATGTCATGGACATTTGTTTATTGTTTTTTTGGTACTTTCCATAATTCGGAATTAGGCTATTTCGGACTATTTTTTTCGGTCCCGTGAAATCCGAATTAAGGAGCTTCCGCTGCATACTGTAACTCATAGGCGGAGAGTTTTCATTTTGCCGGAGGGGGCGGGGGTGCGACTTGCCCTTCCACATTTATCTCTCTCTCTCTCTCTATATATATATATGTATATATATATATATGAATAAAAAAGAAGCAGACACACGTCGAAAACCAGAGTGGTTTCTTTACGTATCGCCGTGGGTCCGGCCTTCGTCAGAATTGTATTCTCAGTAGCACTTTCGTGTTCTGCAAAGCAGTCGCTACCCAGTTTAAGACTTTTTACTTGCCATAGCTTGAGTGATCGCTTCAGTTGTTCATCAACACGACATATTCATCACATACAAATCTGTTTGAGGGGGAAATTTCTACTGAATATTTAACTATATGTCACTTGCCCATGATCCGAATTTTAAAAGCCTGAAATGAAAAAAAAAAAAAAAAACTTTGAGGATGCTTGAGCTTCAAAAGTACAACGCTGTAGCTTAATCGCGCGCATCGCCTTCTCAATTGCTAGCCTGGCTTCGGCTCCACGGTGCAGACCTCAACCATGACGTAAGGAAACGGACGACTGGGCGCGTAACATCGGCCGTTTCAAGTTATCCTTGAATGGCTCCTGCAAGTACAGTTGTAAAGTGCTCACTACAGTATAATTTTTCCTTTTGCCAATCAGCGAAGGGCCCACTACGTGTCCGTAAAGCAACACGCGAACCTACGCAGCTGCCCACTTTGTTAAGGCGTTTGCAGTTGACGATGATTAACCCTTTAATGCCTGAATTATGAAAGCGCTGAAAAAAAAAAATGTTTTCATTTTTCAGCTTTGAATAGCAACTTATATTTGATTCCACAGTTAAATTATCTAAAATGCAACTTTAATGCATACTTTTAGATGTGTCGCGAATTCGCGACGTGGCACAGAAGCGTGGATCGTGCAACGGAAAACGTAGTTCAGAACTATATAACATGTCGGGTGCCCTCTCTTGGGTGCATACACACCAAGTAAAAAAGTTATAGAAAATTGAACTTACGTCACTCAGGCGAGAAAGAACGAAGAAGTGAGAGCTGTTGCACGTGCTTCGCGCTCTCCGCCATCAGCTACACAACACTTGGTTCCAGCATAGAATACTTTACACGAGACGGTGCTAGATTTTTCATGTTGAAAGCTACGCTCCCCGTGAGTATACTTGACAGCTGGCATTAAAGGCGGCATGCATTTCGTGACTTGCTTAATTGCTCGGAGTTTTTCGGTATATCGGCAATTCGCGACACTCGGCAGTAAAGGGTTAATTATGACTGAACACTTTGTAATCGGTGGGTCTTTAAAACACCCACTCGTTGCGCAATTCACATGTTTCCACGCCTAGCGCGATTCATACAGGCTTTTTCTTTTTTTCCTAAACACTTTCAAGCACTAGCATAGATCTGTGGGAGAACACCTGCTTGTCATGCAGACGGCCTGGATTCGATTCTCACTAAAAACCGAGTATTTTTATTGTTTATTTCATTTGCATTTTGTCCCTGTAAAATATGCCAGACAGGACGGTCAACTGTCCGTTGTCTATGGACGGGGACCTAGGCCAAGCTCTTAAAGAATATTCCGGGCAGGCCCCAGGGGGGGGCTCGGCCCCCCATGAAGCAGTCCGGCGGGGGCCCAGAGCCCCCCCAGCACCCCCGTACTCTCCGCCTATGCTGTAACCATGGCGGTCAACGAGTGACGTTAATTGACGCAATATTGTATGGTAGAAGCATAGAAATGCACCAAGCGCCACACCATGTGAACTGATAACGAGTGGGTGCTTGATATCTGCCCCTGGCTCAGCTATTACTCATCAATTATCAGCCAAAGCAACAAAAAAGTGTGCAGCTGTGCGCGCATCGCCTTACTGACGCTTGGTGGGCACTCCGAAACTGCGATTGCAGTAGGCGCCCTCGATTTACTAACAACGGCCAACTACACCGCAGAGTAACGTGCGCAAGTGGACGGAAAAGGAAAAGTGGTCGCGCGTGCACAGAGCGTTGACGTCACACTCGGAGTAGCTTCGGCGCTGGTGATTGTCTATTGCGCTAGTCGATAGCGGGAAAGTGAGCGATAGAGCGTCCACACCTTGCGGATCGCGGACTGCCGTTCAAGGAGGCCACTAAAGAAGAGGCTCGTGCTGCAGAGCGTGCATGAAAACGATGCCGAAAGAAAGAGGAATCCGAGTTGCTGAGGCGGACTATGAGAAGCACTTGGTACATTTGTGAAAACGACATACAAAGAGAGAAATGTTTCCATTGGGTGCCCGCAGGGTCGATTGAAAGCCAAACTAATTGAGTTGCTATGTGCGGATCATTGTTGTCTCATATGAGTAAAGCCACGCTGTCGCCTTCTTGGTTTAGAGGAGTGTAACACACGCCGAGCTTTTGTTTTTACAGCTAAGCTGTCTGAGGCCATCTTGCGCCACCGTCGTCGTCATAGCAGCAGCAGTAAGCGTCCCTCAGGTCACGTAACCAGACGGCAGAGTGAACAAAAGAAAAAAAATAAATGAAACGGACTGATCATAATGACCATGTTTGAAGTGTTCACCAGGATGACGACTTTCAGCACAAACCAACGAGAAAGCGATTTCCGCTTTCATTAATTACTATATTTCAACTTCGATAAATCGTATTAAACCAAGAAAATGCAATTTGGCGCACAAGAGGGTCATGTAGATAAAGCGAGCGCACAGTCGGCAGGATTCCGGGATACGTCGACGGTAAACGTCGTGATGCGAGACATTCGCAGAAATGTCGCTACCCGATACGGCGAGTCACGTGATCTCTCTAGAAATCACGTGACACGAGGCGTTTGCTGAAACATCATTACCTAAGTCTGCAGGTCACATCTAGCTCTGTCGAGTGAAGTTTGCGCACGCGTATTTGAAATGTAGCGATGTATTTACGAGATCACGTGAGCTCGCTAGCTAATCACATCCACTCACTCGCTTAAGCTTCGCTTCCAGATATGTTTTCACGGCGTGGAGCGGGCTGAATTTTTCCTAATTGTGTTACCGCAATACAGCATTTGCAGATGCACACGATCTGGTGCATCGCACATTCTGGACCAGGGGTCGGCAACCTGCGGCCCGCGGGCCTCATGCGGCACCCGGGACGACGTCACAACACCCGCCCTTGCCCGTATCACTCCCTACCTGAAGGTCGACATGACAGTTTTGATTTCAAATGGAGTTTGTGCTTGTAAGTTCTGTTTGTAAGTCCAATTCGTCGAATCCCCCCCCCCCCCCCAAGCGGTCGTGTGGCCCTCGCCATGTCGTTTTTTTTTAACCTGGTCCTCCGCCTGAAAAGGTTGCCGACCCCTGATTTAAGGCATCGCACTGCGACGTGGCACTCCCGGAAACTGGAGTATTCGTTATGCAGGCCACAAAATATGCGCCCCACGTACACATTCGCATTAATTTCGTTTAAATTCAGTTTAAGTATTGCTGCTTATAATTCAACACAGATGCATCTAGGTCTCAAGCCGTAGTGTATTATGCAGAACTCGCTCCTAACATTTCTCAATCTAGTGCAATGGATTCGGAAACTACAATCGTCACGGCTGAAACATTTGAAATATTATCAGCTGTATAACATATGCGAAAAACTTGAAGTAGCTTTACTGATTTAACGACGCCAAGATGAGAAAAACACTTACTCCACTACAAGTCGGGGCATTCAAAAATCGTCAAAACGAAATAGAAATGTCGTGTCTTAAAGGGGCTATAGTGAAGTCCTGGTGTCACTTAATGAAAGAAAGCTTTTCAAAACAAGTAGCAAGGTTGACTTCAGCAGGCTACCCAGAACTGGCTATCACCAGAGCGGTTGATCAAGTTATACCATGAGTAAAGGGTGTGAAATCATCTCCTTCAAGGAACAGCCTGAACAGGGCCAAAAAGCGCTGTGCAGTTATCCCTTACATTCATCATTTTTCTTATGCATTGGAGAATGTTGGCAGCAGGTATGACATTGATGTCGTTTTCATCGCCCCCATAAAGGTGCAACAGTTGTGCCATGCTGTTGCCAAAAAGTTTAACATAAGAGAGAGAAAATGTAGTTGTGAGATGAAAGAAGGTTCGAAGTTCATACGGTGTAACCTAACCTTTACTTAACCTTATTGCAGGGAGTGCGGCTGTGCACACTTGCTGTCAGAAGCTAAGGTGCTCTCAAGATTAAAAGAGAAAGTTGCGCGAGAAATCGAGGAAGCGTTTTTTATTAACAGATCTGGCGAGACATGCGTAGCGAGGCCCTCTATCACGTTGCATGCCACTGAGACAGATTACTTGAGCGCCAGCTACTAAATGAAATCTTGTTTACTCATGTTCTTTTTGACCTCGTGACTTTTTTTACGTGTATATATATGTGTGTTCTTTTCAAATAAACTCAGTTGATAGTTTGAGCTGTGTTTGTGTAGTCCTTCCCTCGTCTTCGTTTTTTTGCGCTAAGTCTACCGTAATAGGACCTAGATAGGCAAAAAAAGAAAAGTGGATCTCACTCAGGATCACTCAAGAAATATATCTTGTGATTAGAAGGAAAGAATTGTAAGTTTAAGGGCTCGTTTGCTTTGTTAAACACAATATTAATGAGAACTGACAATGATGCCAAGGGGAGTATAGGGGATGATATGAGAAGTAATTGTAATGTAAAATGTGAAGAAAGAAAAGTGGACGAAAAGATAACTTGCCACCGGCAGGGACCGAACCTGCGACCTTCGAATAACGCGTCCGAGCATATCATTGTCTGTTAGTTCTCATTAATCTTGTGATTAGGGCTCACTTGGACTCAGACTCACCAATATTTTAATTAACCGGACTGACTCGGGCTCGACTCACAGAAGATTTTCTCGACCGGACTTACTCAGACCCATACTAATAGCCCTATTTGAGTCTTAGTGAGTTCAAGTGAGTCGACCCATAAGTAAGTGTGCCGATGTATGGCCCGGGTACAAATTCATGCGCATGGTATTTTGCTCCTGTGTGAGAAGGCGCGGAGCAAATTTAGCGGAAATACGTCTTACTTACAAATCCTCGCTCAAAATCTGCTGATACGAGCTCCAACTCCCGCCTGTCTCAGTTGAAATCTAGTCGATCGTGAAACGACGATTATATATGAGAGATTCACGTAGCGCCGTATTCATAAACCGACCTTATCCTTATCTTTCGCCCTCCTTACCTTTCCGGCGCCTTAGTGCGTTTCACAAATAAACCTGATGCTTCAATCTAACCTTTACTTAACCTTATCGCCGCGATAAGATGGTGTTTCATAAGGTAGCCCGGGAGGTACACCAGTCGGCAAAATAAGTCGGGACGCGTGAACGACGACCGCAACCAGATAAAACTAAAGCTCCTGAATATAGAAAGTAGCCACACTCTCTTCCATATCCTCTCTCAACAGGCCGGCCATCCGCCCCCCAACAGGCCGAGTCTCCTCTATATCCTCTCCCAGACGACCGCAGTGCGGGCGCCGGCCAACCCGGCTCTCGCCACCTTCCTATCAAGAATGCTATGTCACGCTGATAACAGGCGCGATGTTCGTGACCTTTCCCGGGCGGGAGAGGCGGGACAGGAGGGCGCGCGGCGCGGCGGCTCGGTTTAAAGAAAGACGGTACTTTCAAAAAAAAAAAAAAAAAATCCAGGGACTTTAGATAAGGTAAGTGACCGGGCTAGTGGTATTCCATGACGACTTTAGATAAAACTGCATTGCCGCGCCATCTGACGTGGGAAGTGCACGTCCTTTCTATTTCGCAGCCATATATTTTTACTCGCTCGCAGCGGACCAGTGATTACATTAGCGTTTTGCGCTAGGCGTCGCTTTCTTCAATTCGTGCCGCGCTTAGTTCGGCGGGGGGCACGGTGGCGGTGAAGTGCACGCGACTCGCTACGCCCTGATTTAAGAAATAGCATATCTTGTCTCAATGGCAAACCGGTGCCACACACATCATCACTTCTTTTCTCTGCACGTTCGCTGTAGTTGAAGCGTATACAGCTCTCATTTTTATGAAAGGGAACACGCGAGTGCTTGGCGAATGGCCTCGTACCGCATATGAAGCGCGGCACAATTGCGAAACGTGAAAATAAGTGGAGAGGGCGGTGCCATTCCGTCTAATGCCTGCACCCCTTCTTGTAATTCTACTTACCTTTTTTTATCAGTTGATGTCGTTGTGGCGGACGAACCTGTTATAGCGACAATCCTTATCGAAAGCAATCAGTGTTCGCTGAAATTTCCCAACGGAAGAAAGATACCAAGATGCAAGCGTAAAATAATGACACATTCGTGACGGAAGTACAAGGGGCGATACCACTCTCTCCTTTTGTTTTCAAATTTCGCAACTGCGCCACGCCACATGTGCGGCACGAGGCTATCTGCCACGAGCTGGCGTGTTCACTTAAATAAAAATGACGGCTGTACGCCTGGTGACACATGTATTGTAGATGAGAAGCCGGGGCAACGGTTTGGAATACTATCCTCGCAGAATTTTCGAGAATCAGTATTTATGCAACACTGTTATATTCGTGAACACACTGTGCCTACTATTATTTCCGCTAGCCGTGAACAGATTGCCAAGTTATCAGTCACGCTACTATTTGCATGCCTCTAACTTACACGTAAGGCAATGGCGTAGCCAGGAATTTTGTTCGGGGGGGGGGACTCGCATGTCAACACTATACAGGGTCCACTATTTTTTAAAAATCAGGAAAATGCGATATTTGCTCGCTGTCTTCACAGTTGTGTTTTCTGTAGCGGCACGCATCTTAAGATGGTTGAAGACATGATTTGGGACAGTAGTTAGGAAAGTTAAATTAATTAACTTTTTAATTAGTGGAGTTAGGTGGTTAAGTCCAATGGGAGAATTGAAGTCCTTCATGCGAAAAATCCAATTCAGCTTTGAGATTTCGAAAAAAGCCGCCGCTATTAATTATTGTGGCGTAATGAAGTTCAGGCAAATTCAGCGGCAAAACCGAAACGCGGAAGAGCGCAACTGCCACATTCGTCTGAGACGTCCACAATGAATGAACGTCATTATATCAACCATCAATTGACTTCTTGGTGTGAGTGTGTGGGCTGCGCTTGCAGTAGTAGCACGCATGACGCACATACGTTAACGAACGGGGACGCACTGCACCTCTGTAACCGTTGTCTTGAACAGTGACGTCATTCTAGTCGTCTGCTTGTGGCGCTCATCGGTGCTTGGGTTTCGGTTTCGCCATTGAATTTGCCTGAACTTCATTACGCCACAATAATTAATAGAGGCCGCTTTTTCAAAATCTGGAAGCTGAAATGGGTTCTTCGCATGAAGAACTTCAATTCTCCCATTGGACTTAACCACCTAACTCCACTAATTGAAAAGTTAATTAATTTAACTTTCTTAATTACTCTCCTAAATCATGTCTTCAACCATCTTAAGATGCCTGCCGCTACAGAAAAAGCAATTGTGAAGACAGCGAGCCAATTCCGCACTTTGCTGATTTTTTAAAAATAGTGGACACATTTCTTGAAACACCCTGTATATATATATATATATATATATATATATATATATATATATATATATATATATATATATATATATATATATTGCCACGCGCGTTTCGTATTATACTTTTGCTCTATTTGGTTTACGCCCACAGAGACTGTAAGCAATGCTCAGCGCAAACCGCGCCGCATTTCTAGAAGCTTCGCCATTATTGTAGATCGTTGTGTTAAGATTGCGCGCAAGACGCGAACACGCGAGCTTATTCCAGAGCTTTCGCGACAACCAGTGATAAGGCTGGAATATTCGAAGACACGTGTATAAATGTCGACGCGCTTCACCGCTTGTCAGTCGATCGACGGCCGACGCTCTGTTCGCCGCTATCAGTGTCAGTGTGTATTGCTGTAATCTGACTTTCCGGTTACCGGCCACAAGTTCGGCCCAAATAAACAGTTTCATTTTGGACCTACCGACTGCTGCCTTCGTCGACGTCACGGCCACGTGACAATATATATATATATATATATATATATATATATATATATATATATATATATATATATATATATATATATATATATATATTAGAGAGAAAGAAGCGTATCTGCTGTTACAGCACAAAGTCTGTCAAAAACTGTGATCTAATGAAATTCATAGTTTTTGTTTTCCTTTACACTTCTCATTGTTCACAGCAGCTGTCCGGTGAAACGTGCCCGCTTGCCATTGCCGAGGAAACAATTAAAAGTCTTTTACACAGGGCTGCCCAAGAGAACTAACGAAAGTCTATGCAACTCTGGAAACGCAGTACCTTCTTAGGGACCCATTCGCAAAAGTGAACGTTGTTTCAGTGGCATTCTAGTACTACCGAAACTTTACATTTAGCGCTTAATTCTACTGACATGACGTTGCTGCATCACACGTTTCCTGAGAAGAAGGCCCTCATAATTTTCCTCTCCAGCTGTTAACCTTAAACATAGTTCCACCAGGATCTATCACGCACCGCAATCGTCATATATTTTTTGCATCATTACTGGAAATAAATCTTACTACGACTTTGGAATATGAAAGCTTCATGCGGGAAAGTTCGCATATTTACGTTACAATCACTACATAATTTAGGTTTAGTCATGTGAAGAACTCATTTACAAAACACAAATTTATTACTGGAGATATAAATTATAATAGAAAATCTTGCACTAAATTGAAACCTGGCTATATTTTGCTTTGCATTTGCATGCTCCTGTTTTTCCGCTCGTGTTTGGAGGTCCATCTACGTAATCGATCGAGCAGAATTCACTACAAACGCCACAGTTATCTGAGTTTCGAGAGGCTAATTGATCAAAATGTGTTGAAAACGGTGATTGAATTAATTTTTCACGCTGTGTGCACATGCTTTTTTACCCGCTATACTTCACACTGTTAGAATATGCTCGCCCGCGAAATCTGCCGGCTTACTATTGAAGAAAACAGTAACGAAGGGCAGCGTTACGTCTAGCGGACTTACATAGATATATAAGCTTTATCATAGACACAATGATCAAATTTACCTTCTGTAGAGCACATTGTAACGCAATACTACGTAAGTTTGTCTACCCGCCAGACAGTTTTATCCACCTTTCCACCTGACGCCCCACTAAAAATATACTGCTACGCTTTCTTATTAGAAAGTGCGACTAATAGCATTTATTTGCATGAAAACTAAGCAAGCGTTCACACTGATTGCGAACCTTAATAATGCGTGGTGCATGTACTGCTGAGATGAACTGCCAATGAGCGAAATTATGACGTGCTTCTCTGACCGCAAACGAGTGACTAGAAGCAGAAGTGAAATGTAAAATTTCCTTTGGGATATAGGATGCTACCTGATGCTACTTAGACGACGCGATGTTTTGCGAATGCGGCGGTGGCATTATTATGGAGACGAAATGCTTGACGCCCCTGTAAGTGCGCGAGCCTCCTTAATTTAACTACTTGTTAAGCAACACAAGCGCTAGAAATTTTCGTAGTCCTCCACTACGAAGTGCCTGATAGCCATACCATGGTTCTGGGCGCGTCAAACTCCACAAATTATTATTATTAGTAGTAGTAGTGCAAAACGCCGGGCTAACTGAGCTCGAAATAACAGCGCGGTAGAAATGGAACTATTCTTGCCAGATCATACGTATGTGGCGATTTTCTTCTAAAAAAAACACAGCATATCCTCGGAGTGAATGATGATGAATGGGCGAAGCTCCGGATGTTCCTCCGAAACGTGCCTGTGTGCACGTTTCACCGCCGCTTCGCGGGCTCTCAGCTCGGGGTCCTCTTGCCGGCGCTACCGTGCCGCTTCGGCAGAGAGAGCCCTCACCGTCTCTGGATCCTCTTGCCGACGCTTCCGTGCAGCTTCGGCTTCGCGGGCTTTCACGGCGCGCCCGCGCTGCAGCCGCTTTCCGAGCCCTCCGCTCCGCCGCCTTGTCTTCGTCGCTGATTGCGCGCTGACTGCCGAGCGAAAGAGGGGTCTCCCGCGTCGGGGGTGGAGCGAGCGCCGCCGCGCCTCAAGCGGTCTCCGATTCAATGAGCGCAATGCGCCTCCATCCAATCAGATTCTAGAGTCGCCGCGCCATCCAGCGGTCTCCTATCACACTAGAGCACGCAGCGGAGCCGTCTCCTACGCATCGGAATGGAGCGAGCGCCGCAGCGCCATCTAGTGATCAATTCACGTACTGTCACAGCGCAGCGCCATCTAGTGAACATTGTGAGAAGCAACCCAACCAGGGATGGTAGCGCCATCTAGTGAACATTGTGAGAAGCAGCCCAGCTGGGGGCGGCTACGACGGAGGAGGGACTGAGCCACGGCGTAAGGAGCTTCGCCCCTAAAAGCCAAGTCCGCTTTAACTGAAACTGAAAATACGAAGTTTTTTGCTACGGACAATATGGTCGGGCCAGTTCCAACATTTTTTTCGCCAGTGCGTTTATGTCACCAAAATACCTCAAATAATTATGGCGGCTAAAATTTATGTAGCCTAAAATCGTCAATATTCCAGAGTAAAATTTGTTTTTAGCTTTTAAGGATTGTAACATTTCATTTGGGCTTGACTTAGCTCGTAAAAAGAAGTCTAAATCGCAGCAAATGAACGATACAGCATTATTTTGCGACAACATTAACACCATGCTTGCGCTTCCGTCGGTGCTGCCTTTTGTTGCATTGGTGTAACGACCATAATTAGACTTGTGGAGCGAGTGGTCCTACCAGGGAAAATGCCTACCATTCTGGACTGCCGGCAGCGTTCTGTCGTTCTTGGCATCTTGAGGGCCTTCAGATAAATGCTTGGTTGTGTGCTTGTTTGTTTGTTTGGTCGTTTATTTATTTGTTTGTTTGTTGCCTGAAAACTGTTTCAGCTCTTCTTCATCTTCTTCTTAGCTCGTTTGATTTCACACCGTTTCGGATCGCTTCTTCTTCAAGGAATAAAGCGGTGCCCATTATCTTTATTACAGTTGTGTTCTATTTCGAATATACCCTGTCGGAGTGAAAGAAGGCCATGATATGCAGCGGAAAGGTTGTCGAATGAAATCATTATAGGAAGGCTACTAGGACCCAAATGAAACAGATTAGACCCGGTCACGTTGGTTGTTTTGGTCGTGTTTGTTGAAGCAGCACTTATTTAATGGATCTGACTCAGTTTGATCCAAGCAAATAAGAGATTTCGCTGATTTTTTAAAATTCAAAACTGCCTTTTTTATTACACGTGACTATGAGGAACTGTCGAATTTTGATTACAATTCGTTCAAAAGAGAAATATGCTGGCACGTTTTACGTTCCCGGGAAATTTATCCCTTTTCTGATTTGGTTCCTTAAGAAAAAAAAAAAAACGCCACATATAGAGCACACAACAGTCATTATGCTTTGGCCGAAAGAGGGCTGTTCGAAGCACTACCACCGTTAAAAGGAAGTAATCTTGGCAAAGCAGGATTGCTAGTACATTATAGTCTCCTTAGCAGCGTCGTCGATGTGGATTCATGTCTCGGACAGCGAAAAAGTCACGACATACCACGAAGTGAATGATGATGAGTGGGCGCAGCTCCGGAGGTAATCTGGTAAACCGTCAATCCTCCGTAAATTTTGCCCACCCGATCATCATACAAAGACCTGACACACAAACGCGGGGGTGTGGTGCGATTATACATACAGTATATACACAATGTTTCATTATTTACATATTGATAAAATATATACACAATGTTTTATTATTTACATATGGGGTAGATGATGATATTGTTCAAGAGCTCTACGGACAACAAGGATGGGGTTCCCCTGATTTTGGTTTCGTCATATATGACGTTAAGCTCAGGGGCGCTATGCAGGATGGCCCGAGCTTGGCGAAACTCGGGATCTTTCCGAGCTCTGGCGACACCCCCTTTTGAACGAGCCAACAGTACGAAAAGGTCAGATCCACCCTTCAGCGCGCGCTGGGTTCCATTTGTTACGATGGAACGCGGCCTCACGTCATGGACGGTCGACAAAATTGGGCGAAAACCAGAGGCATCTTCTTTCATTTGTTTGTCGTTACACTGAGTGCAGAAGTGCACCGATGCAATAAAAGTGCCAGAAAGGTTTACTGATGATATTTTTTAAAGGCAGGGGCTGTTTAAATTCGTTTTGAAGCTTTTAATGTCTGTACTAAGTATCCTTTAGAATAATTAGAACGGTGGCCTCTGAGATTAGTTCCGGCCGAGCACCTTACAATATCGCGACCGTAGCTAAACCCGAGCCCACGTGTACAATCATCATGGTCAGCCTGCACATTCTTACGCGTTGCTCGACTGGCGCGCGCCCTCTTCATCCCTTCATGGTGTGCTCGCTGCCCGAGGACGTGCGCCCGGCTGATTAGCTAAGCGGCTGGGCGGTACATCTAGCTAAATAAGTCAAGAGATGCTATGAACAAGCTAATTAAGCCAAGGCATGCTAAGATCAAGCTAATGAAGCCATACCTTACTAAGACCATGTTGACGAAGCCATGTAAAGCTATGACCGTGCTAATACCAGGCTAATTAACGTGACGTTAATTATAAGCACGCTAAGTAAAGTCATCCTAATTAGACCTTAATAATATGATGCTAATCAAGATCATGCGAATTAGGTTTATGTTAATTAGCTGCATACTAATCAAGATAATGCTAATTGCACCCGAGGTAATTATTGTCGTTTTAATTAAAACCTTACCAATCAAGACAAAACTGTTGAATATTTTGGTAATTAAGTCCTGCCTAATTAGTATAATGATAATTTAGACGGAGCTGATGCGTTCTTTACTTCGAAGCGTATACCGAGCATACTGAGTAGACGACCGACTTGAAACGCTGGAAGAAGCTAGGTGATCACAAGCTCCTCTATGGCTCCAGCCTTGCACAAGTAGTAAAGGCTGACCAAAATATTTTATATGCAAAGAAGCTGCTGCTTAGCGTCCACCGCATGAAACCTTTGACAGTCACACCGGCACCATGACAGTCACGAGTTGAACTGGGGCTTTCTCAGAATCAACGAGTTTGTACCCGAGTTCACGCGTCAATCAGTTTGACTGACAGACGCCCGCGGCGAAGATCGGGTCCACCCACCGCGTTTGCGCTTTTCAAGGAGCAGTGCTCACGCCGCAACGCCAGCGAGCGGCATGATTCATCTATCAGCTTTATCGCGCAGACTGTGCACACACGCACGAAGAAATAAACGTTATATCATCACGTGGCTGCGATGTCTCGCATTCAATTTCACCGCGCTCACGACGTACCACTCACAGCCGCGTTGCCGCAATTATGCGAGCGCCCCTGGTGACAACCTGTCCGTATATTTATCCGCAATATTTGATAGAAGCGAAACGAGCTGCACGAGAGTGTAGCGTGTGCACCCTTGTTGCCTTCGAGAGTGGAAATTTCCATGCTGCGGGTGGAACGAAAGAACATGCCCGAAAGTGGAAGAACGCCCACGAACACGCCTGTGGGAGGTGCAATGCTGAGTTGGCAAAAAGATAGCGCGACAATCACGCTGACGTCGCTGCACTGTTGAAATGTGGACTGAGTGGCGGCGCTGACGTGTTCGCACGTGGTTTTTCTTTGATTACCACCGCAGATACCCCACATGCGTTTTTGACGCCACGCTCGTTCATGTAGCCGTTTTTGCTATCACGCGCTCCGCTCTGTCTTTGTGCCATGACCGCCGCAGTGCGAGCTCGGAGCGAACTCGTCTGCCCGAGAAGCTCAGGCCATCCTGCATAGCACCCAAGGGGAACGTTTGTTGTCGGCGTTGTCGTTTTGCCTTTCGAGGGCGAGAGCGTGCTCACGATCGTTTTCATCCATGGCAGAAAGAGAATGTGTGGTCTGGAACGCGCTTATTCTTCATGGTCATCAGTGTCATCGTCATCGTTACCACGTGTAGTGGAGAGCGCGTTCACGATCGTTTTCTTTTTTTTATTTGCGACATAGACTTGCCCTTAAGGCATAATATTTGTTGTGTATATCTGTATTAAATGTGCGCCGTTAGGCCAGTGTTGTGTATGAAGTAAAGCAGTGTCTTGTGGAATGTGTTGTCATGTATCCATCGGTCATAACTGTTTGTGTCACTGTAGCGAAGGCCGGCTTGCAGGAGATGGCGGGAGCGTTCTGACTGTAACCCTTGGCACGTACATATCAGATGATATGCATCTGCTTGCATCACCGGAACAGAACAGTACGGGCATGTATCACCTACTGGTAAATGGGACCAGTTCCACATTGAGATAAGAGCCGGTGTAAGGGCCACCCCTGCCCAAAGCCTCCTAAGCACGACTTCCTCCGCCCTAGTAAGATGAAGGGGGAGAGAGCAGACACACGGGGGGATAAGAGTGCGTGTATCCTGCCGGAGAACATTTTTACGGGCACGGAGAGAGTTTAGGGGTTGAGGTGGAAGTGGAATAGATGGAAGGTCTATATTAGGAGGGCAGTGTGCCTGTTGATCGGCAGCAATATTGTGAGGGTTCGCAGCATGGCCTTGAGTCCAGTGTACCCTGACGCAAGTGGCTGTATTGCGGTTGATCTTGTGTATCGCCTCGCAGATTTCCATGGCCTTGTGAACTTTCTTGAGTTCCTGGATAGCCGCTAAAGAATCAGTGAATACGTCAAGTTGCTTAATTGTAGGCAGCTTCGAGGTGACATCCCGCACTGCGTCATGGATGGCTTGAAGTTCCATTACAAGAGGAGTGGCTTCCGTAGATAGATAATGCTGGTGACCACTGATGAAGTTATGCGTGGTACTTAGGAATGATGCCCTCCCGCCGTCTTGTAGGATAGCAGCATCTGTATAGACTTTGCAGGTATTAGCGGAAGGTGCTTCGATGATATAGCGTTCGTCAATAATACCTGATGTATCGCTGCGCCGTAAATTTGTTGCCTTATTAGATGTGATGGTGGTGAATTCCCAGGGAGGCATTGTATCGGGCTGGTTATCAATTCGAGAGCCGCGTTGAAAGTGAGCATGCAACGCAGCAACAACCGGAACAAGTTGCTTTTTTATTTCACGCGCTTTTTCTCTTTGTGAAATTAGCTCTGCAATTGTGTTAAGCTGGGCGTGCTCCTGTAAAGTTGTTATCGGAGTGATGCGGTGTAACGCTGTTATTGTGCGCATTGCATCACGGTTAATAGTCTCCAACTGTGCCAGCTGTGCCAAAGTTAACCGTTGAAATTGCGCCTGGTATATAATTCTTGGATACAGAACTGTGCGTACGAGCCGTCGAGCTACATCAGTTCGAGCTCCAGCTGCTTTTGATGCAATACGGATTTCAGATGAAGTGTTTTTGTGGAACTCTGCCTGACTTTGCGGAGCCAGTGCGCACCACTGCCAGACCGGTGAATGTCAAGACCCAGTATGCGGACCTCCCAAGCCTCAGGAATTGTCACTGCATCGATTGTAAATGTAAAGGGGCACTGTGTGATATTTTTGTGCGTTTTCATCCATGGCAGAAATAATGTGTGGTCTGGAACGCGCTTATTCTTCATGGTCATCAGCGTCATCGTCATCGTTATCACGTGTAGTGGGTATATTCCGCTATACGGTGGCTACGACGCGATGCCGGACTAGCCTATGCCCTAAGGAGCTTCGCCCCTAAAAAAACGGGCAGATCCCACGCATTGTGGGAATCGATGTAATGCGAAGCAGCCAGCAAGGAGCAAATCATGCTGTACATAAAATTGGATGACACATTGTGCATTCCAAAGTGTGTTCGGCGAAAGCTTGTGGCCATTCGACTGGCTATGCCATGTCTCTTTTTTTTACACTCTTAGCGGGATGGCCCACAAACGGAATGTGTGCGTGTTTTCTTTTTCTTTCTTTTTTTTACCGCGAATCGCAGCGAGACGCGAGACTAATCTGCCTCCGTTTCGCATGCGTTCGTTTTCTCGCGCTTTGCGCATGGTGCAGACGCCATCCGCGTCCCAGCGCTTAAATTGACGGACACATTGTAAACTACAAAGTGTGTTCCGCGAACGTCTGTGCCCAATGCCCATTGAGACGGAGTCGGTCAGAAATTATGGAACGCGATGCGCGCGTCTCCCTCCTTGCGTGATTGGACACGCTGGGCACAGCGACGCTACAACAGCAAAGCGCGAGCGCTGTAGAGTACGACGCGACCGCCGTCCGTTTGCGCGCCCCGGCGGCCACCTGGCACCGTGCCGGGGCACGGCTGGAGGGGCCGACGGATGAATGGACGGACGGACGTGAGCATGAGACATTAAAGGCTTTCGCCTTGATATGCATGTCATGATTTACATGTTAGGACCTGCCATTTATGTTCGTCATACAGTAACGTCGCGCAATACCAATTTTGGTGTATATCAAGCTAGCGAACTGGACGCAAGCGCACCACGAGCGTGGCATGTAAATGACATTGTAGATGACATGCATGCCAAGATTTTCGTATTACTACCTGCCACTTATGTTCGTTATACAGTAACGTCCCGCAATACCAATTTTGGTGTATATCAAGCTAGCAAAACGTCCGCGAACGTGCCATGAGCGTGGCATGCAAGTCATGTTGCACATGATACATCATGATTTCCATACGACCACGTGTCATTTATGCTCGTCATACAGTCACGTCACTCAATACCAAATTTGATGTATATCAAGCTAGCGAAACGGCCGCAAGCGTGCCATGAGCGTGGAATGCAAGTCATGTTCCACATGACATGTCATGATTTCCATATTACCACTTGTCATTTAGGTTCGTCATACAGTCACGTCATGCAATACCAAATTTTGTGTATATCAAGCTACCGCAACGTCCGTCAGTGCACCATGAGCGTGGCATGTAAATCATGTTGTACATGACATGCACGTCATGATTTTCATATTGCCACCTGTCATTTATGTTGGCCATGCAGAAATGTCTCATTGTACCAATTTTTGAATATATCAAGTTAAGAAAACGGCCTCAGGAGCACTACGGCGATGGCATGTGAATCACACTTTTCATGACAAGTTATTCATGATTTTCATGATATGACCAGTCACTCATGTTCGTCATACAGTCACGTTATGCTATACCAATTTTGGTATAAATCCCATTAACGATACGGCCAGGAGAGCACAAAGTCGTAGGCGGCTAGATAGATAGATAGATAGATAGATAGATAGATAGATAGATAGATAGATAGATAGATAGATAGATAGATAGATAGATAGATAGATAGATAGATAGATAGATACGCTCAAAGTCGCCGAAGTTCGCTAAGAAATGCTTCGCATTTAAAATGTTTGGGTGTGTTCGAAAGATTGACCTCAAAAATGTCAGCTCACTGGCAACACTGAATACATCAGAGCAACTTTGAGGTCAGAGTGATCAGTTAAGGAGTGAATCAAGGGTGTTCTCCCTAAGCCCTTACTTATCCACAGGGGGGATGCACTCCCACTGATCGGCGTAACCTAGCAGCCCAAATTAGTAGACGCCTTTTGTTCTAAGAATATAGTGCATTGCCGGGACAAAACACACGGCCCGCGGACCCCTTGCTAGCGGCTCGAGCCTTCAAACAGAAAAACCTTGCGAGTTTGCTAAATAGTATTTGCATTATTTTGCAAGGGGGGGGGGGGGGAGGCTGAAGCCCCATACCCCCCCCCCCCCCTTGGCTACGCCCGTGACGTGAGGGTAAGTTATCTGGTCATAAGGCAAAACACAGAGCAAATAGTGTCGGCGCTTACCACACATGGCACACATTGTATGTATTGTAATAAAATTGCGTTACTGGGACCATTGAATCAAACAGAAATGTCACAATTTGGCGTGACTTGGCATCACTTTTTATAACTGACCAACACAAGCAACGTGTACACTAAAGAACCTGCGTATGTGCGAAGGAAACAAGAAACGCTGCAAATATTAGAGGTACGCTGTTGATTGCTTAAATCTATCTGTGGAAGACGCTATGAACGCCGAATAAATGTCCCGAGAATAACTTTCCTAGTAGAACCAAGGCTAATTAAACGGCAATGCACATGCACACCACTCTCTTGTCATGAGCCGATATTAGTATAGCTGGCGTTCACTTGAAGCGCACTCGGCATGCACTCGCCAGCTCGGGAGTCCTTTATAGCAACAAGAGCCTATATACGAAAACTATTTTTCGATAAAATTTCGCGCTAGTGCCAACAAAATGATGTCACGTGTTTACCGGATATTGCATCAAATGCGCTTTATTTTTTGTTCCAACGGAAGTGTTCCCTCCATACACAAATGGCGCTTAGCCCTATGAGCAGCTGATGAGCAGCCATTTCCTGAACGTCTGGGCTTCTACGGAAGCTTCGCTACCAGTTACGTTAGCTTTGGTGGCCCTGCATGGCTCCGCACTTTGCTAAGCTGGCCGCGCCGTAGCGTGCGCTTATCTTTAAAAGGATCAGCATGCGGCGTACAAATGTATGAACCTTTCTGCGTGCTGGCCTGAAATCACAGACAGCGCGAAGATGCAGTTTCGTTCGCTGCAGCGGTTATTTCCTAACGCTGACGTTTTGTTCAGTAGCGCCCGTTTGGATGCTACAGTATTTAGCTGCTGGGATCCCGTCTTATAAAATTTCGGTTTGTGGCTATCACACGGTCTAGCGGTTATAGCGCTGTACTGCTGACCCGAAGGTAGCGGGATAGAATCCCGCCCGCAATTTCGATGGAAGCGAAAATGTTTGAGGCACGTGTGCTTAGAGTTGGGTTCACGTTAAAGAGCCCCAGGCAGTCGAAATTTCCGGAGCCCTTCACTATATGACGTCCCTCTACGTGGTTTTGGAAGGCGAAACCCTCACAATTATTTGTTGCTATCGCATTCAATGCACTACCCTTGCGAAAAACTGCGCCTTCGAACTTGTGCGCATAGCGGAAACAATATAAGTCGAAGGTCTCGATATTGTTCGGGAGCTTACAGCCGAAGGTCAGCTGCAGTTGCCACCAGCCATCTAAATCCCGAACAGACACTCCTAAACCTTTGATTTAAAACCGAGTATGCAACCACCCTGCACAATGGCGGCGTAATAAAGACCAGCACATACATACAGACAACATTCCTATTTTATTGTCACTGCGAAGAAGACACTTCACAGGAAAGGCAAGAACATTTATCACAGTGTACTTATAAAATCATCCTACCTTAAGAAAACCCAGAAACATCGCAATAAAAATACGCTCTAGTCGCATAACCTACTCTGTAAAATGAGTGCAAGGTAACTGGCCGTTCAAACACTTCTAAAATCAAGTAAAATATGAAGCAGCGCTGAATTCGCTTGTCAAATGCGCGCCTGATATAATGGTAGGTACGCTAAAGGTGAAGGCCACAGTTAACGTCGAAGACCAGCCTGGTCACAGGTGTCCGGCAACTAGACGGCCTTGTACTGATGCACGTCATCGTGTCAAAATAGTTCACGAGACTTCAGGTCCTGACGAAGGCGCACCTTGCAATTTGAACTTAGATTTCTTTTTATTGCTACAACGAACCCGTAGGAAACGTCAGGTCCTAGAGCAGAGCAATACACGGACGGGAAGGATGCCACCAGCAGCGTCCCGTGGCTAGAACTTCGACGCTATACTGTGGAAAGTCTTCCATACTACAAACGACAGAAATAAGATGAAGCACACCAGAAATATTGCAAGTAAAAATGCTAGTACGCCTGTCCAAACGCCCATTATTTGAGCTTCTAAGTCTGGCTTGCATGGACCAACGGTGACAACGACTGGCTTAGGTACGAGCTTGCGATGAATACTTGGACGGGCATCTCGGTGCCGTTGGCCGTCATCAGTGCTTGAATCGTCCTCCGTAATCTGGGGCTCTTCTGAGCGCACCCGCTGTGACATACGCCTCATCGTAATAGTCCGCTCATAATCTTTGTTACCACTTTCCCGAGCACAGGATGCGCCGTTAGACCCAGGCGTGGCCTTGTCAAACGTGCGCTGTCTAAGGCCAGTTCCATTGCAAACATTCGCCATGAAAGAAGGGATACATGATCCGGGAACAGATTCGTCATTACTGCCATTGATTAATGGATTCTTCACCGGCACTTGGGATCCCCACCTTGCGTCATTACGCGTCGGGACACAGGACTGGTCATCCTGACTGGGCTTCGTGGCCTGTGGTGAAGCCATCATTGGACCTTGAACGAACTTGGCGTGTCCTACCCGCAAGAGGTGCTGGTAGTGGGCGAGCTAACGGAGGGTCGACGTCGAGGACAACCGGTGCGTTGATGATCCCTCCTTGCAAATGTCATTCAAGGGCTCCGATAGCACGCAGGGGAAATGGTCCTAAACAAAAAAGGAAACAGCGGCGCTAAAGAACAAGGAATTGATAGTAAACATTCTGACCGCTAGGAAATGGCTGCACTATATTGCTTAGAACTAGCGTATGTGCCAATTTCAACTCGTCAAAGCTTAAAAATGCAAAGTGCGATGAACTGAGAAGTTTTAAGACAACTTTGACAAAGACATAAAATCCGCGAAATTATTCGGGTGTCATATTCCACATTTCGTAACCAAGCAAAGAGGAAACGTGCGCCGGTATCGTGGCGCTGTCACCGCCGCGAAAAACGGCGAGCGCGTTCGTTCGTACTCAGCAGATCAATAATTTCGCAGCCAATAAAGCTGATACCATCAGCAGCCTAACTGCCGGAAACAATAAGTCGCAAGATTGCCGACACGAAGATTTCATGCGATTCAGATCCCCACTGGAGATCTTTTACGTGCCGCACTAAGTGTGCGTCTTGCTAAAACGTAAGCCGCAAGGCACACGACCTGTTCTACGTCAATAATGTAACCACTTGTATGAGCTCCAGGTTAGCGTGGGCGAAGGCTAAGTTATACTGCACATACTTTCGTTCTGGTCATTTTGTGATGGAATGGGATAACAACTAGTGGAAAATTCAGGAAGTTCAAACCTTTCCGTACTCACCCAAAGAACGCCCACGTCCGTTTGCTCAAGGGCGTAAAAGCGAAAATGAAGGCGACGCAAAACCAGACAGCTTTTATAGCACGTAGCGTTTCATTTATCGGGGTTAATCAAAGATAGCATGAGTGAATCGGCACAGCTGAGCCGGCAGTTGTATTGCTGTCGATGGAATTATCTCTACAGTGCACTGTACTGTACACTGTAAACGCAAACTCGCCGAATTGGGCGTTTTAAGGGCTTAATACTACCCTCATTTGGGACCGTACTCCCTTAGGGAGTATTAAGATCGGTGTAATAAAGTTCTGCGTCCTCAATTTTACTTCCTTGAGAAATTATGGGGATAAAAGGTGGAAGAAAGGAGGTAAATTCACGATCTGACGCCATTTTGGCAAATGGAGTTCAAGGACAGAAAACTCCTATTTCACTTTCTCGGGCATATCTTCCCTTTATTTTATCCGAAGCTGTAGTGCCTTCAGTGCTGGCGTGCATGTATGCAACTGCGCGGGCGAAAGAAGTGTTCCTCAAAGTGCTTAATAAATTCATGAACGTGCTAATCAACGATTTCTTCGTCTCGTCGACTGATGCACATTGTTGTACGGAATGCACACTACCGCAGGGCTCGGGTTCACGATGCATTTCGACCACAGAATGACTTCGCTTATGTTGTTTTACCATCAAATCGAAGTTAAACTAAAAGTAGGAGCGTGTACACCCTCGATGTGGCCTATCGGCACCGCATGCATAGTCAGTATACCCTTTTGGATGAGGAATTGGGCACAGGCGGTGTGCCTCAACGCACGGAATAAGATCCGGTGTGGAAAGAACCCGGCGAAAAAAAAAAAAGAATAAAGAGAAACGAAAGAAAAAACGCGACTCTCCTCAAGCGGCTGCTCTGAAAGGGACGAAGCGCCTTTGACCTTCGAACGGCGGCGATAAGAGCGGAACAACCATCGCACGCATGCGCGCGCGGAGGGGAAAAAAGAAAGCAAAAAGAAAGAAACGCGAAAAGAGAATCGCGAGAAACGCGAGAAGTTCCGAAATGACAGCGGATGCTACCGCAGGCTGGCCCCAGCGGCGTGCGTGAGTGATAGCGAAGCGAAGCCGTCATGGGATAACGTCGGTTTTGCGAAGGACGCCTTTCAACTACCCTGCTATGCGTCGATCATGTGTGCACATTTCATGCCGGCAGCCTTTCTGTGTTCTCGTCGCGGGACGGGAAATGTGTGGTTTGACCACAGTGCAACATGCACTGCGTGTGCAATGGTTTGGCAATGGCCCGGTGACTCAAGCGAGCAGCAGCTGATGGGCGCGCCGCGTTCGCGGCACATTCAGGGGCACAAGTGGTACGTAATACTTATGTTTCCTCTCTTTGCGCGCCTTTGTCGCTTGGGCAGCAGTAGGTGCTGTTCTGCACACTGCGTCGCGTCAAAAGTGCAATGAAACGCGAAAAAAGAGAGGCCATTAAGCTCACATAACAACGATGTGTGATAAGTGTTTCGAATTGGCTGACCGCTTGACGTGGCCAGCCAATTCAAGCGAGTGCGTCTTAAAACTGAATGTTTGTACGACATAATTTCCCTGCTTGCGATAAAGCATGAATGAAGCAGTGCTTACAGGGAGTATACACTTAAGCAACAACAACAACAACAAAAAAAAAGACAGCTGTTATCACGCTGTCATGTGGTAAAGCGTGTATTAAGGCCAGATTTGTTTTCTATTTATTCTGTTATCATGCGCATATTATGAGCAAGTAAGAATACTTTTTGACGACAATTTTGCATTGGGCACTTTGTCCGTCTCCTACACAAAAAGTTAAATTGCATATCAAGGCGCATTGACATCATGAGCTTGTATACATTTAGCTAGAAAGAATAAGTCATGTTAATGACACATTATGATGGCCATATGATGTGTAAAACATGTGCTTAGTTACAGTGTGTTTGGTGAAGCACATGCATTTTATGGTATGGTCACTTCATTAGTCACATACCAGCACTAGAACTTGCCGAGGTTACATGTGCATATTTATGGAATTTAGGAGATGTGTCACTTGTGCAAGGCAAATTTAATCACATTGATATAAGTCAGCTGAATCTGTTGAACCTCGTTGTTGAATCACCTTGTTCCTTCCCTCTGGTTATATTGTTTTACTTTTTGTTGCCATAGTGTTTATGATCAGCACACAGTATTCTGACTGTTGACACAATTTCTGACAAGGTAAACAGGCTGGTACTTTTTCCACGTCTTCTATTGTCGTCATTACAAGTGCACTGTTTAATTTTGCCATGAATCAATACCAAGTTGCCCAATCTTCAGTCCTAAACAGAACAGCTGTGGTTGATGAAGAAGCTAGTGTGCCATGTGTTCTAAGTGGTAATAACTGTTGGTGCGTAACGTCCCAAAACCACCATACGATTATGAGAGACACCGTAGTGGAGGGCTTCGGAAAGTTAGACCGCCTGGGGCTCTTTAACACGCACCTAAAGCTAAGTACGTGGGCCTCAAGCAGTTACACCTCCATTGAAATGCGTTTAACTCCAAGGTTAATCATACAAAAATTTGCACCCCTTTACACTACAATGCTAACTTCACTGACAGCTAAAACTACTCCAATGATGGTACACAGGCCAAAAGTACACTTCTGGTGCTGTTTCGAATTTCATTACAGTTGTGTACTTTTTGCCCTCTGTACTTTAAGTGAAAAATTCACAAGAAACTACTTAGCAGCATCTCACTATTGCATTTGTTTCGTGTTCTGTTTAAAGCTCTACAATAGTATATTCAAGTGTGAGTCTTTGCCAAGACATTCATATTTCTGGATATGGAAAGCTTGATGGACTTCTTTTCTATGATTTTCAGGAAGACATTTCTGGCAAAGATGCAAGAGTTGCTCACCCACTTGTTTGTGTACAAGACACTGTATTGTGGGAACACTCCCCTGTGCCTCACTCTACACTAACGAGGACCTGAAGTGTAATGCAAACCACAGAAAGATATACACACTTAGTGCCAAAAAATTACAAAGATAAAGAATCATGCACTCACACAACGAGTATAAACGTGACTAAAAACGCCATGCACGTGTTAAATTTCAGTTGCTAGTACTGCATTGTCCTGTGCCCTTCATTTCTATTTCTATGTGCGTTGCTGTTTTGTTTTCACACTTTAACTATGAACTCAATTCCCGACTGCTTTACAGGCTCTATAATAGGTCAAATTCTATTCAACCACACGGCATAGCAAGTCCTGAAATCCAATATGCTAAGCCACCAGCTACTACTTGTAGGAAATTTTGAATTTTATGCATGTCATTGCCTAATTTCAAGTTGACTTTGCAGCCATGGTAGTGGTATTAACTTTCAATGTGGTAATTATGCGGAAGCCATGAAGTGAGGAATTAAAGATGAAGAACTTTTTAGGTTGCAGATGACAGTGGCTGGCATGGGAATATTGTAAACATAGCTGTAGTAATTATGTATAATAGAAGTATTGGTATATTGCAGTTGTGTGATAATGGCGACAAATTCCCAAGTATATTTCTAGAAAACTGCGTTCATTTTCAGATATTTGTGAGTAAGTATGTGCAGCCATATATGAATGCAATGTTGTCATTTTGCTGTCATGGCTGAACGTCTTTACGAATTGTGGTAAGTGGATCTACAATCAACACGACAGGTCTATTTTGGACTTTTCTGCAGAAAACAGAACTGTATGATGATGTGTGACCTGTCTTGATGGCATAGGGCAAACTAATTCAATTAAAATCTACAACATGCCTCCCTGCATAGTTGCATATTTCTTAAAAGTAATGATAGCCTTATTGTACTAACTTAGTTGCCTTCATGTGCAGGCTGACACCAAGTTCCTTGTAGATCCCATTTCTCTGGATTGTGTTTACATACTAGCACTGTGAAGTGCACATGTCAGTGTGCATTATGATGAGATTTGCCACGCTACTTTCATGTTGCTTTACTGTTGTGAATTATATATAGTGCTTGGGCTGTACTGTATACGTTCTCAGTGTTTTGTATTGGGTGTAGATTCTGTGCAAGAAGATGGAAATATACATATGCTTACACTGACATGAGAACTGCTACTGTTTTGATTCCAATAAAATATTGCGAACACTGTTTTTCTTACCATTCTTATCACAGCTGTTTCGTTGAAGAAGACGGCAATACTACATTTTTTTATTCTTGCTACATCATCTGTGCAAGAGGAGTGCCACATACACATGGACTTTCACAAGGGCGAAGTGCATGTGCATTAACTTTTTTATTTAACGAGAGACCTGTCACCGCTAATTTGTGGTGGTTTTACTTGACATTGGGGCATGCTTGCGCATTCGCTTTAATGCATTTGTGTGATGTTGAACAATGAAGGTTAATTAGTAAGATTGTAGGTAGTAAGATTGTAGGTAGTCTCCGAGTGTGAAAGCGACTAAATACTGAATTTGAGTTATAGAATCGCTGTGTGCCCCGCGAAAGTGCGAGTTGCGAATGAGTGCGAATTGTGGATGTAGATTATCGTTCAGCTACTCTGCAGGCGCTGCTGCACCTGCGTTTGGCTCGCGAGAGTACGCGCCATAAATGCACTTAGTGTAGGCGCGTGACAATGTCCTTGTAACTCGGGCATCTGTATAGGCGTTGTTATGATCGGACTTTTTGGCTTGGCGCCACTCGGACGAGCAGGATTATTTCGCCAGTCTGCCCTGCTTTAATTCCCGGGTCAGCGTTCCCCGAAGAGCACCAGTAGCGGCGACATCACGGCAATCCTGCTTTGAATCCTTTGGGGCCGTCGGCGCACCTTGTCAAACCCCTTTCGACTCACCCGACCGACTTTGGCCTAGGAGGGGCTGTTTGCAGGCGAGGCTGCTTGCTTTGTTCATCGTGCTACGCGACGCCCCGAACAATCAGCCGAGAACTTGGGAGACACGTTTCCCACACTCCGAGAGTGCCTTCGTGGCAGCCGCCTGAGAGGCACCTGCGTCGCAGCCGCTGCCGAGGAGTCATCGCTGCACCTAATTACACGGCTGGTTTACAGGAATGTGCATCACCTCGGCCAGGTCATTGTGCAGTGCAGTGCGAGGCCGTATTGTGTCCTGTGTACCCCTCTCCCGCGTCGCCGGGCGAACTGGGCGTGCCTCTTCCCTCTTTCCAGGGCGGGGAAGGAGGCGGCGTTTGACCTTCCCATTTGGAGGCGGAGGTCAAGACGACTTCCTGATTGGACTGTCGTGGACTTTATTGTTTCCCGTGCAGGGGAATCTTGGGAAGGCTAAGGCCTTAAAACGCGAGCGCCGAGACGCTCGAGAGATCATCATCTTCCTGCATCATGTAAAAACACGCTACCATGTAATTACTGTAAATAAAACGTTCCTGTTGTCAGCTCCGGCTACTCTGCTCGACTTCTCCCTGCGACATGGCTGGCTCCGGTCCCATGGACAGACCCCCCGACTACATCAGCGTGCACACGGGGAGGGGCGGGGGGGGGGGGAGTCTGCCCCGTGCATTGACAGGGCGCAGCGACGAGCCTTCGTCCCTCGCCCCCCTTCCACCTGAAGAGGCACCCTGCGCACGCTTGTGGGCATCTGCGTGAGTAACTTTTATATGCTATGGGAGTCGTAGCGGTGAGCGCGCCGGTGGATGACGAGAACGATGGACCACGGTGTAAGAATAAGTGGTGGTGGTTGTGGTTCGAAGAAGGAAAAGGCGCCTAATTTCTGCAGCCCAGTCGGGAGCACGGCGCAGCGCCTAAAGAATAAGTTAGGTGCTGACACTCGCCGCTCCGCTCGAGGAGAGGGCGCGGGCAGATTGTGTTCGCCGATGACCTTGAGCCACGAGTAGTTTTCGCCGCACGAGTACAGATGGCGCTACAGTATGGGGTGTCAGGGGCTCGCGCGCGGCGCATTCTGAAATTCACGCGCAAAGGAAGATCTTTCTGGAAGCTTTGTGTGCGTGCTGTTCTATGATTTAGAAACGCGTTGCCCTGTGCCTGTGGGCCCTGTGAGTGCATTTGTTTTGCTGATCCGTGTTTTGTGATTCACCGAACGTATACCTCGACGCTGCATATGACGCCGAGTACCCGTTAGCGGCCTTGTTGCTGGCTGCGCCTCGAAATGGGCAAAATGTGTTTTGTCCCGAATGGCAAGTCGGAGTATAGGACTTGTACGGAGCGTGTGTCGCCTTTCAAGGCTCCGCGTGAACCAGAGCGCTTGGATAAATGGCGATGGGCGATTCCGAGAGCAGAAAAAGTCTTGAAGCCTACTGACATTGTGTGCGCGATGTACGTATTTCTCAGAAGAAGGGACCTCTTCAATATATCATGCAGAATACAAGGGAAACGTCTTGTTGTTGCACACCAAAAAGAAACCTGTGCTCTCTTCGGATGCTGTGCCTAGTATTTTCCCGGGCTGTCAAAAATACTTGACCGCGCAGCGAAAAGCCAGAAAACCTCCGTGAAAACGGCAGGCTCTACCGCCGACTTCACGGAAGCGAGGGGGGGCCAAAAGGTTCAACAGCTTCTGAAGTGCCTAACCCGACCGCTGAAAGTACGCTAAATTTATTGCGCGTAGAAACAGCGATTCCAGGGCATGGCGATGCTGAATCAACAGACACGCTACGCAAGAGGCCGCGCATCGAATTCAGCACCGACGGGCCTCCTCCACGTGAAGAGGAGGATACTTCTCAACGCCACACTGATAGTGTGAGCAGCCTATGCGCAGCCGATTCACTTCGTCATCATGCCGGAAAGGCAATTGCTTATTTTAAACTATGACACCACTTTTCGAGCTGCCTCATCTATGCTTATTAGGACCAAGACACATTAAATGTTGTAGAATAACCAGTCAACAGGACACACGCGCACACACACGCACACTCACACACACAAACACGCACGCACAAACGCATGCACACACCCACACACAAACACGCACGCACGCACACACTGACACGTACGCGCGCATACACAAACACACACACTGACACTTACACGTACGCAGACTCGCACGCACGCACAAACACACACACACGCAAGCACACACTTACACACACATACGAACGCGCGCATACACACGCACACGCACGCACAATGTTGTATTTCCAATCGCTAGCGTGCCTTGGCTTTTCGGTGGAGACTGCCGCAAGGTATCAAACCGCAAACGTCCTCCACCTGCCATCCTTATTGCTACTACCTCGCATTTTCGCTCACGGCCAACGTTGCTTTTTTTTTTTGCTCAGAACAAAAGACGCTGACGCCGACACCGCCAACGCCGCCGACACCGGAAATTCAGCGAAACGAGCTCTTTAACGATGTCGCGTCAAAATGCGAGCGCTCTCCATACCAACGTTTGCTGCTGTCGGAGCATTTATATGACAAAAACGCTGTTGGGAAATAAGCTGCATATACGATCAGAAAATCGATTTCGTTACTGCAAAATCCCCGTGTATTAATTTATTGACTTCCATGTACATATGCATATCGGGCGCCGTAAACAAGCGAGGCTCCGCAGCAATAGTCTACACAGCGCAGATCGGCGCCTTTCCCCAGTGACCCCCTAGGGTTCCTCGATGCGCTCGCTCCCCTCCGCCGCCGTGGAGGGTGGATACAACAGCGTCGTCTGCTTCGGCGTCCGCCATTACGATACCCTCTCCGCAGGCCGCCTATAGCCACGATAGGCAGACAACGGGCGTCGCGCGGCTGCATGCGGAGTTCGTTGTGTCAAAACGAGTGGTAGTCAAACAACATGACAAAAATACAAAGTTTTTGCATCGGGAGTGTGAAGGTCTCAGATTTCTATTCTATAATCTTTATTTTTAAAGTGACATTAGCAGCTGAAGTTGCTCGCAGCTGAAAACTACCGTCCACGCCAGCCGCGTCAACACCTTCAGTTAGCATCTTCTTGGGCTAGTCGGTAACTATTTATATTATGGCGAATTCCATTGGGAGAGCAGGAGCACTCAAAAGCACGCTGAAAGTGCTCTCTTCAGAGCCAGCGTGTTTCAGTGGTCGAACAGGAGTAGGAGCACCGTCATCCAATGGTAGAGCGAGAGCGCTTTTGCTGCTCCGGGAGCAGCGAAGAGCAGTCCTGTCTGCTCCCCCTTGAAAAGCGGAGTGAGCGGAGGACGCAGGAAGTAACGTGGCTTGTTAACGTCATATCCTCCCGACGGTCCTCCTCGCTTGTTTACATTTCACTTCTTCGTGTACGGTTGCAATGGCGGCTGCGAAGCGTGTGTGGTGCCCCGGCTCCAACGATTTTAGCGTTGTTGCGGTAGATTCTGGCGGTGTTCGTGCACCTTGCCTGCTGCCTTCAGATGCAGGGAGGACAGAGGCAGCCAAGCGTCGTCGTCTTGCGGAAGTACTTGACGAGCTAGACGATGACAGCAGCGATAGCTGCTGGAGCTCTACGTCCGAGTCGAGTTCAAGCAGCAGCGACGATGACGACGAAGTGTACGCAGCAGCGTTTCAGCAGCTGTTTTCTCTGCCGGAGCGAAGGCCAAAAGTGGAAGCATACATTAGAAAGACGGTGGCTATATACTCCGACGAGGAGGTGAGTCGTTCAGCTTCTGGTGTGATGAGATCGCTGAAAGGCCTGTTTTGTTTCAGTTCAAAAGAAATTTCCGCGTCACGCGGCCGGTCGCGGACTTCTTGGCAGCAGAATTCGCCAAGTCACCGCACTGCCCTCAGAGGAGCGATCACGGTGGCCTGCCTGCCAAGTCGGCTGAAGAACACATTCTGTCCTTTCTTTGGTGAGCGTCCGTACGTTTATAGGAATGCCGCTGTTATTAGGTTACCGTATAATCTGTTTTGTGTTGGGTCAGAAGCATATGAGATATTGCAAATGTACCGAACTCGCAGGCGTGACTTTGGACTTATTAAATGCTGCTAGCGAGTGTCGAACGTAATAGAGCGATATTATAATGTGAGCTGCTTTTGTAATTTTGTGCACCGACATACCGAAGCAAAGAAGCTTCACAAAGCTCTCGTTACTGGATGCAATGGCAAAGCACAATTCAAGATGCATTATTGAAAACAGCCCTGAAAACTATTGCTCACGAAGCATTTCAATCAACTGTGCAAGCAGGTTCACAGTGGGCTTCATCTCCACGCTTTTTAGTGAAATGCGCGAAATAACATTTGAATTCGTTATTTAGCTAAAACTTAATTGTACTCATAAAATATGTTGAGTTTTAAAGGTGTCTCCTCGAAATGTAGAACTGTGTTTTCTGTCTAAGGTTATCTTGCTAATTTGTTCCATTGATAGTAACAGCATGGTGTGCTGTATTATTTCTTCAAAATATGCCCTCCTTTTTCAGGTATGCAGCCAACAAGGCATGCATTAGAGATGTTGCTGGCCGCTTTGAAGTCTCAGAAAGCAGTCACCACAGAATGATGAGCCGAGTGACTTCATTCCTCCTCGACATAGCACCGAATGTAATAAAGTTCCCCAGTGACCTGCAGAAGCTTGCCACAGATTTTGAGCAGGTGACTATGCTTTAAGTACACACGTATGAACTCGTTTTGTCACACCAAGCCGCACACAGCTCCAGACAACACAAGGGACTAGACAAAGAGGAACGACACCTACTCAGGCCACACTAACAACTGAAAGCAACTGATGCGCAGAATAAGAATTGGCTATGCACGAATGAACAGGAAGTGTAAAAAAATGCAAGAGATATGAAACTGCTTCACGCGGTCAAGCCTATTACATGTGCATAACAGATCCCGTAAGAAATCTGACATTTTCCTATGAGAGTAGTCATGACCATGTGACGCTATTTCATATCTCTTATATTTTACCATCTTCTGCTTATGCATGTACACCTAGTACTTGTTCTGCACATACGGTGAATAAACCTTTAGTTGCTAGTGCACTCTATACATGTCATACATTTCTCTTCGTGTGGTCTCTTGTGTTCTCTGGCGCTCGTTGAGTGTAATTATGAACCAGCTAGTGCAAAAATGTGCCTTATAAAATTAGTTTTTCCAGATGCATTGCAACTAAGCAAAGCCAGTTATAAATTTTCTTCATGTATACCTGTGGTGTATTGCACTTGCCGCCATAAGCCTCGAGTCTCCCGTTTGTTTCAAACTATTCTATATGCTATTGGCACCTTTGATTACCCACAGTACCATGCTTATTCAACCATGTATGTGCACATTTTTCCTCCTACTTGCAGCTGTCAGGATTCCCAGACACAATTGGGTGTGTTGACGGCAGCTACATGCCTATTAGGTGTCCGACCGGGAAGGTGCGATCTGTTTATATCAATCGACACCACTACCTATCATTGACACTTCAAGGTGTTTGCGACAACAAGAAAAGGTTTCTTGATGCCAGCACTGGCTACCCAAGCAAAATTCACGATGCACGCATTTTCCGGCGCTCGAGGATTGCAAGTGTTTTGCCACAACTGTGCACCAACAGGTACCACATAGTGGGGGATGCTGCATATCCTTTCCGTGAGTACCTGATGACACCAATCCGGGACTACGGAAATCTTGGCAGCAACAACAAGGCCTTCAATGCAAGACTATCCGGAACAAGGGTTCTGATCGAAAATACCTTTGCAGATTTAAAAAATCGCTTCAGGCAACTGCACAGGTTGGATATGTGGACAGTGGACAACATGTCCAAGTTTATAATTTCATGCTGTGTGCTTCACAATTTATGCATTGATTGTGGAGATTTGCCAGAGAACCTGTCCCGAGACCTGTCACTCACCCTACAAGCAACAAATGGAAATGACTCTGGCTCTCCTCCAATTCAAGTGAGCAGCAGCAGTGGATCCCGGCAAGATAGCTTATTACGTGGCTTGGCTAGCATCAAGAGAGATCGCTTGATGAGAAAAATGGGGTTGTAGAGCCAGCAGCCATGAAATGAGGAATTTCTTTGCATGTTATGCAGTTGTGAGCAAATGTATTCACCTAAAAAGCTGAACTTATTGACTTCCAAGTTTGGGAAAATTTGTCCTTACCACACACCTGTTGGCCCATTTACATTTGCTCAAGGTAGTGTTTTGTGTCAAACTAGAAAATAAAAGACATTGGAACCGAGTAATCTGTTTGAATAGTAGGCTTATTTATTTAGAACTACCACTTTATTTCGGAAGTCCGAAGGCTTGACGTAGGATATCCATTTTCTCATCGTGCATTTTGCGCCGCTCTTCAAGAAGTGCTTGCCGCTCAGCCTGTCTTTGAGCTCTCCGATTTTCCTTTTCTGCGTGTCTGGCCGCTTTCCGAGACTCCTTCTCTTCATTGACAGCTCTCATTTCTGCAAAAAACATCTGCATGTGTTGCAGGCGTGCAGTGCCTACACGCGGCTTCTTCTCAGCATCTGACGTCTGGCTTGTATTTTCCTCAGTGGTGTTGGCACTTGGTGACACCACGGCCTGCGATTCGGGTGAGGTCTTGAAAATAGCACCAGAGGCATCTCTTTCTACCTCCGGTTCGATACTGTCATCTATGCTCTCAATTTTTCTTACCTCATCGTCAAAAGGTACAGGGGTGGGTGAAGCGCCAGACTTATTATTATTGTCTGAAGCCGCCTTGCGACGCCTAATCACGGTTTTATACCTGTTTTCACATTGCTCCGGTGTTTTTGTAATGCCAAGAACTGCCTCAATGTCCTTCGCTATTTGTTTGAATGCTTGCTTCCTGTTCTTGAATTTCTTAAATGGCCCAATCTGAGGGAAATATTTGTAATAGTACTCAAGTAACAGCTTTGTTTGCCCCTCTGTCCATTCAGCAGCTAGAATGACAAAAAAAAAAATCAATGGATAAATGCTTTATTCGGAAACTATCGGGCAATGTCAGGCATTACTTAAAATTTAATCACTTAACTAGCACACGGCAAGACCACTTGAGCTTAGTTATCATTCAGCCAGCACTAATTAACAGAATCCACAATTTGCCCAAACTAGCAAACATGCATCAGTGATAAGTTCCAGCATAAGCGTGCGCAGGGTTCCCCTTCAGGGGGGGGGGGGGGGGGGCGAAGGTTCGTCGCAGCGCCCCCCCCCTCCCTGTTATGTCAATGTATAAGGCTTACTTTGCACCCCCCCCTATCGCCCCCCCCTACAATGTATAGGGCTGACCTTGCGCCCCCCCCCGTGCGCACGCCTATGAGTTCCAGTATTGTGCATGCAAATGCAATATGCAAAGTGTGCAGGTCTTGCAGCAACTTTAGTGGTTTACTTTCCATGCTGGGTGTATCTCTCTTTTTTGTCTTTTAATGAACGCTGTTACAAACCCACTTCCACACCCTCTGATGCATGCTTTTGTTTTAGATTTACCCCTTAACACTTGCTGAGAAACTCACCTCCACCTCCTCTTCTGGTGCCTGATGGCCTGTCTTGAGCACCTGTGCACCTGTCACCTGATACTGGTGCAGTGGAAGCCGGCACTTTGTGCAGAGTATCTGTGCCACCTAAAAAAATAAAGGAGCAGAAAACGTAGTGCCTCGAAATAATGTTAATACTAATACTTACCACCTCCCCCTCCAACGCATGGTACTCCAGCCTCCATGCTGATTTCTCCATTCCCTTGACTTGGCACATTGCCAGCCATACTGGTACGCAGAACTGCATCTGTTTTCACACAATGATGGAAGTGTAATGAAGTCAGTTATGTAATGAAAAATGGGTTCTTAAGTAGTGAGCTACATTATGAAGACACACATGCCTTAAACTCGAATATACACAGAATAATAGAGCATGCGAAAAACAAATGCTAAAGAAGTTAATTCACCCTGTTACAGGGCTGCATGAAACATTGCACAAATCACTGATAATTAAAAATATCAGTTATCACGCGAGGCATCTCGACATTGCGATACCAAACTGCGGTTCCGAACATGTCTTCATTGTCTCACCTGGGACGCTGATATCTGCCTCCGATGTGAATGGTTGCCGTCGGGTGACATTAGCCACTGAAATCAGTACATCAATTATAACTGCGTGTTTTCGCTGCAAAACTTCTTTTAGTGACAGCAGCACCCACCTGACACCTACTACACCCCTCTTCGCAGTCAATATTCTTAAAACGCTGCGAATCATTGTTCCTGATGGAGGGGTCCGACATGTAAATTTGCTTTGAATTGAGGCTAAATTACACACGCCGGTGAACTTGGTAACATAAGTGTACTGGAGTAGTTCCGGAATTGTTTGCGTTTCAATAACAGCTGATGACAGCAACAGCTGGCAACTATATTATGAACGGTCAGATAAAGCTCTCGTATCCACGGTGTTTTGTTTGATTATGTTTGAATGATTAAGACTAGTGGGCTGGGGTCCCTACACACAATCACTAAACGCGTGACTACGCGCGCAAGAATGCACGGCGTGTTGCATGTGCGACGAGCGCGCTCAAACAAGCAATCAAATTCACTTTACCTTCTGTAGTAGACGGTGGCTGGCGTTGAATCAAAGACAGCAGGATGCGCTGAGCTTGCGATTCCATCATGTAATAGCAGGAAGCAGCAACGGCAGCAACTTTGCACGATGGCGAGCAAGCGAGTGCGTCGTACCGATCACCGCCACACGTGCTTTCCTCGGCCGCCCAGATCAGAACGCACGTGCTTTACAGCAGAGGATGCTGGGATGCGTAAAATTTCTCCTCTCTCGCTTTTTTACCCTCTCGCACCTGCTCTGCGAAAGCGTGCCGCATTCCAGTGGTAGATCGAGTGACGCTGCTCTCAGTGCTCTGCCCCCCCACTCCTCACTGCACGGCGCCCCTACTCCTGTTCTCTCAATGGAATTCGCCATTAGTTAAAGATGTGAAACACACGCACCCAAGTCCCATGGCATTTCATTGTGTCTGTGTGTTTTGTGCCTTCCACAAAAGTGTAAAAACAGTTTGCCTGCCGTGCGAAAAGAAGAATTAAAAAAAAAAAACCACGTGCTGTCACGAGAAAAGAGAAAAATTGTGAATACACACCATATTTTCAGATCTTGTTTTCGAATTATTCCTCAGCTACCCAATTTACGGACCGCACCCTGCAACGCACAGTTTTCTGAATTTTGTTTTCATCTCTTTTACCTTACTGTAAATAGCAGATGGGCAAAAAAAATTGTTGAATACATATCATACTATTTGGGGCTCTACATAAGGCTTTTATTGCATTAAGTCATGAAATTTATGGTATTAAATCATGCACACACGCACGCGCACACACGCATATGCGCCCACGCACACACACGCAATCACACGCACGCGTAGAAACACACACGCACACACACGCATGCGCACATGCTCGCACGCACAATCATGCGTAAATGCGCACACACACGTACGCGCACACACACGCCCGCACACGCACACAACACACACGTATACGTATACATACGTACAAACCCACACAGGCCCGCAGATATGCACTTACGCACACGCACACACATACGAACACACACACAGGCTCGCACTCACACGTACACATACACACACACACATACACACGCATGCGCGTGCGGGCACACACACGCACACATAAGTATACACCCACACACGCACGCATACACACACTCACCGACATGCATGCGCACACACGTACACACACACGGGCACGCGCACACACACGCACGCGGCAACGCACGCGCACACAGACACGCACACACACGCACGCACAATCATGCGTACTTGCGCACAAACACACACGTACACGCACATACGCCGTCACCGTTCGGCAATACGCGTCCGGGAACCAGCTGACAAACGTCAAGGTGTCGTTTCTGGACCTACAGTGCGAGAACAGTGAGTGCCCCGAAAGTATTCTTTCGGCAACGTATACGTTGCGGCGAGTTACGTCGAGCGAGAAGGCCAGCGTAAGCGCGGCCAGTTATAAGTCTCCAAATGCTGAAATGGCATAGCTTAGGCTGCACAAACACGAACGGTCCGCGGGTTGCCACTTTACCACCTACAGGATCTTTACTGTAGGTAAAGATCCTGTAGGTGGTATGATCTTTACCACCTACAGGAGTCGCCTTTTCGGATCTTTCGGAAATCTGAACACCTTATAGCCATTTCGCAAGTGGTTTGTGCACTGTGGCACGCAACACCCGGGCATTTTGTCCGAGAAAACGCCGCGCACCTGTCTCACTCAACCAGCCGCGACGAGGCGGGGGGGAGCCGAATGGCGGCCGCCGATCGGAAGGCGGCATTCACCCCCTCAAAGTATGGCTCCACCCTCCAAGGAGGCGTGCGCATCGAGGAACCCTATGACCCCCTAGAGTTCCTGTATATGCTCCCTACGGGAGCAGAGTTGCGCATAGGTCTGCCATCTTGCCTGGCTAGCAACCATAGCTATGTGGCGAAGCCGCACTTTGTTTTTGCAGGCGACTTGCTTAAGCCTGCCGCCGATCGACGAAGCGTGTCGGCGATTGCCAGTCGACATGGCTGGCGTGCCAACGACCGGCGATGAAAGTAGAAACACCTGCTCTCGGGACTGTGCCACGAGAGTACAAAAGCGTATTTTAGTCTATGCGATAACGCAAAGGCGTAGCGTAGTGCCGAATAACATGCGCCGCCGCCGCCAAGTCAGGTGGCGCCAGCTATGGAGGATAGAAAACAACTGACAAACACGTAATACATGTCCTTCGAGATTCCGGGAGCGCCCAAATCGCCACTCGCTACGCCTACAGCATCGATTATTTCAGTATGTTTTTCGAAAACGGTGCTGAATCGACGTAAATACTTTGCTGTCGAAGCTTAAGGACATGAATCTAAAGCAAATAAAAGCACCAGTTCGTAGCTAACGAGCTACAGAGTCCAAGACCGTGACTTGATAGATTCTAGGTGGACGGCAACCGCTTTGGGCGGCGCGGCCATGTTTTCCGGGCGTGGCCTGTGCATCAGCTTCTCCGCAATGCATGGTTGCTAGCGGCGTTTGGAAAACAGATGCGCAACTCTGCTACCTAAAGGTAGCATATACAGGAACTCTATGACCCCCCCGTCTGTTAGCGCCACCTGTCGCCGCCGAAAGGAAACCGCCTAGGCGGCGAACACAATCTGGACGCGGCGCCGGCCGCAGAGTCATCACCTAAAATATTCTTACACCATGCGATGGACACAGGCACGCTCGCGCTTAGGGGCCGCTGACAGTCAGTCGCGGCAGAGTTTTGAAATGGTAAAGATGTGTTGCTCAGTGTTTCGTCCTCGTGCCTGAGGGCTTCCGTGCGGCGGGAGGCACAGACCCGATCAATGGAAACACAGGCGGTCTCGTACAGCTCAGAACACGCCGCTGCCATGGGACGCGTGCAGCTCGCGGCAGAAACAACGAAAATAGCTCCACATCATACGCCCATGGAATGCACATATGTTCGGCCATCTGAGGATACCTTTTGTCACGCTGGTATCCACGAATTGCGGGCGAGTGAAACAGTGTCGAAGTACTCAAGAGGGCACACGTTTACAATTTTTCTAGCGGCACGACACGACGAACCGAATAGTTCGAAGCTGAAGGTGTTTACCTTGGCCTTCGTGACGCCCCTGAGTTTATGTACTGGCCTAGCGAAAGCGCTAACACATGCCGATGCTACGAGAACAAATGTTTGAGGTGTCGCCGACAGGTTAGTAGCCGCTTTCTAGATATATACCCCCGTGAAAAACTACGCAAGCTAGTGGTGGCGCTGGCGTTTCTGGCCCTCTCTCGGGCCGCGTATAAAGGGGCGTTTTAAAATCTCTCAAAAGAAGCAGAAAAACTTCCAATGAACTCCGTTCAAGCCCCCGAAATGAGTTAAATAAAAACTCGAAAGTTACCTCGCTAATTTCCTATTTTGACTCCGTTTACTTTGTAAACAAA
>JALIZH010007857.1:0-25000 GCA_030522465.1 Rhipicephalus appendiculatus
TCAGGTTAACGCATTTGTATGTTTCTCAAGTAGGTCGAATATGTAATATCACTGCTCTTTATTAAACACTCTTATTTTTTTAAGCTTGGAGGTGGTAGTACAGCCTTTCATAACCACAGTGTCACGTGACAGTGGCGTCACTATGGTAACGCGCACGCCATTTGTTGGGCTAGCTGTTGCCTGCTTCCTTTTTAGTGGAATTTACGTGTAGTGGGTTTTACCCAGTCTCTGTGCCACATGCGCGCTTATGATGATGATAATTTTCTGACAGGCCGCAGAGATTTCGGTGGCACATACCCTTTTGTTGGGCTAACGGTTTGCTTCATTTTTAGTGGGGTATTGTTGAGTAGTGGGACTTAGCTAATGTCTGTGGCGCACACCCGTTTATGATGTTCACAAGCGTTACCACGGATCCCGGGCATGAAAGTCTCGACGTAAAACAGCTTCGCTGTTAATATTCCAAGGTTTCCCGCGAGAGTTGCGGCATCAACGATTTTCAGTGGCGCGTACTTTCGCAGTATGAGCAGCTTCATTACCGCTGCATAGAATTATACTAACCAGCGCTCAGCGCCACCGCCTTGGGGGGGAAGCACGACAGGAGCTAAAAAAGTGGCAAGACACATACGCCCGCTCTCAAAGTTACGAGCAGCGGCTTTTCATTACGCGAACTAACAAAAAGGCGAAAGAAATAAAGCGACAGAGGATGTGGGTATGGCATACAGTAAAAAAAAAAAAAAAAAGGAAAAGCTGCAGGTGGTGGGGTTCCAGCTGCTGTAAAAGGAAGCGATACTATACCGTACCTTCGAGCGAGCACAGAGAGCCTTCACCTCTGGCGACGTCCTTCCGATTCGCTTCGTTATAAAGTATAATGAACGGCCGCTAAGGCAGTTAGCGCGGAAGGCGCTCAAGAAAAGCGAGAGCCGTTGCGGTTCGACGCACAATGATCGCGCCGGTGCGCAGGGCTTCCAAGAGCGCAAGAAAAAAAGATTGGTGCTCGGTCGATCGCCGCACAGAAGCATATATATATATATATATATATATATATATATATATATATATATATATATATATATATATATATATATATATATATATATATATATATATATATATATATATATATATATATACACACACACACACACACACACACACACACACACACACACACAGGAGGGTGATTCTCGATGAGTTCTTGCCATCGAATCGGAGTGCTGTGGCGATAGCGTTTATCTCGGACGACCCTTTGGCTTCAATACCTTTTTTTTTTCTTTTTTAACATTTTCTGACTTTCTTTCCTTTCCTTACCTTTCTATTCGCCTTTACCCTTTCCCCAACGCAGAGTAGCAAACCGAAAATTTTCTTCAGGTTAACCTCCCTACCTTTCACTTAACATTTCTCTCTCTATTCGAGTTTTCGTCGTTTATACAAGCTTTCTGTTTCTTTTTAGTTGTTATAATGCTTGTTATTATTAACAACGGTAACTAAAAACACTCGGCAGATACCACTCCTTGTGGGAATAGGTGTCATGCGAAGCAGTCGGTGAGTAATTGTCTATGCCGCATTTTTTGGCCTTCAGCCAAGCCTTACAAGGTGGATCGGCGTGGTTTTGTAAGTTTAGCAGACATTGTGCGCATTGGGGGGCTTACCAGAAACGTGGACTGCACTGGCACTTAAAGGGTAACTCATGGTTATTTAGTGGCACAAGCGACGAGTGACGCATTCTCGTTCTGGAGATGTGTGCAGTTGTGTCACACTTGTACTAGAGTCTCTCGCCCTTTCAAGGAAGTGTGTCGAAATAATGTGACAGTTTGAGGGGTTTTATGCGCCAAAAGCACGATGTGATTATGAAGCAGGCTGCAGTGGATCCATAGAGTTCATATAACAGACTCTAAAGGAAAAACTGGGGCGATAAAGCTAAAACATTACTCACCCGGACTCACTCACACTCAGACTCACGGCTCGATCTGAGTCTGATTGAGTCCGAGTGAGTCGACTCATGAGTGAGTTCGCCTAGAATTAGCTTTTTTGACCGTGGGGTCAATGCTCTTTAAGACCAATACCTCACGTAATCGGTGCTCTTCTTGGCGCCTTTTGATATAGTTCCTTCGAATACGAGTTATGAGTGCTCGCAAACCAACAAGCCATTTTTCTTGAAAGAGATGACAACATAAGACATATTGATCAAGAACTTCCCTGGAAGAGTTCGCGGGGACGGAGGTCAAGGCAACCCCCTACGTAATTCGCGCCTGTGATCAAGAAATATTGAAATCCTGTATGACCGACACTGCTTCGGAATACGTGCGAGTAGACGTGAGTATAAACGTGAATCCAGGTAAGGCTGATAGTAATGCTGAAGATGAGTCGATAGGACCATAGGTCGGCAAAAAAGAGTGCCACGGACTCAGACTCACTCAAGAAATATATCTTGCGCTTTGGACTCACTCAGACTCAGACTCACCAAAATTTTCCTGAGCCGAACTCACTCGGACTCTCACTCACGAAAATTTTCTTCCACCGGACTCACTCGGACTCAAACACACCAAAATATTACTCACCGAGACTCAATCAGACTCAGAGTCACGGCTCGATCTGAGTCTGAGTGAGTCCGAGTGAGTCGACTCATGAGTGAGTTCGCCGACCTATGCTAACCAGTATTCTATCTCCTTAGTTTATTTCTATACCACTCTCAATATCCTTTCTTCATTATGTACGCGTATGTTGCCCAAAAATGTATGTGAACGCTGCCTTGTGATTAAACCCCCCAGGCACCTTCAAGCTGAATTTCGCCGCTTTTCGCCTGGAGTGACCCCCAACTATTACGTTGGAAATAAATTTTCTTGATTCTTGATAGTATCAAAATTTAAGGTTAGTACACAAAGTCTGATATTGTTAAAGGGAACTAAGCCCGTTTGCGTTGAGCGTCTTTTGCGCCAACGTTTACACAGAGACTGAATTGAAGTTTCTATAATTTCACGTCACATCATTATGAAGGACGCGCAGCGGAACGTTCGCGGTGTAGCTTGTACTAATTACGTTTACATAAAGCAGATTATTTCTCTGCAAAAGCGTTCGTTACAAAAGCGTCCGAATGTATATGCTCGTCCATGCACTTAGATCGTACACACCCTAACAAAAAAGTCAGGCAACCATTGAGACACCTTAACTCACATCAAGATTCCTTGTTTCAAGCGCCGTTTTTTTATAGAACAAGTTACCAGAAGAAGTAGTTAATGCTTAATACAACCCAATCTTTCATCTACCTTGCGAATAGTCGTGCTTTTCATCCTTAAAAAGCAGATTATGCCCCACAATGTGAAGAAAATTACATTCTTTCCATCTGCGTGTTGGGTCAATCTACATTGCGTTTTTTTTTTCTCTCTAATATAAGGTATTGTTGTCTGACCATATTACACTTGTTTCCACGTTTCGATCCACATTCATTTACACATCGATCCCGTTACACAGTTTGTTTCATTTGTCGATGTCACAGTATTTTCTGTTCTCAACTTATTGTAATGTTATTTCTATTTATGTACCCTCTCCTGCTTGTGGCCGAATATGGCCTGCAGTATTTGCAAATAAAGAAATAACTCAATAAACAAATAAATATGCAGATAGGGTTGCAGCGGTATAACCACATCAGCGCATCTTTCTTGCCTCCCGCACGACTAGTAAAAATAAGTAACCAAAACTATAGAGTACATCGATGGCGTAAGAAGAATGGTGGAACCCGATAGCGAGTAAACGCCGGCGCAGGTTTTCGCATACTCGCCATGCATGGCTAGTGATCCATCTCACGTAGAGACGTCAATCGACACATTTCTTTTTTTTTTTTCCTGCGACATATCTACAGTACAGTGTCTCGAAAAGCACCCAGCCTTCGGAACCCGCATACACCCAACTCCCGCCTTCCTTTTAGTTGGATGTTTTTTTTTTATTTATTTTTATTTTTTTGAGGAACGCCCGTCTATCAACCGCCACTCAGTCTCATATACGACCTTCTTCTGTTACTACTTTGGAGATGCGTGTCACGCATTTCTGCGGGTTTTTTTTTTGTTTTTTTTTTAACCGTCCTCTTACAGAAGCATCGCTTTCGAAATCGCAACTTGAGAGCGCATTGCCTTTTTTTTTTTTTCTCCTGGCATTCCAAGCGACATCGTTTTTTTTCTCTTGAGCGCAGTAAAAGTCACGTACACGTTGCGTAAAGCCCTTGCTCTCGATACAATCGCTCACTCTCTTTATATCTTGTTTCTTGTTTGTTGAAATTGCAGAGAGCAGGAGCCGTCGTTTCTCTTTTAGTGGGTAAAAGAAAACACAGCTCAACAGTCGCTCTAGATCCTTGAACACCTGCAAGCAGTTTTTTTTTTCTTCTTCAAAGTAAAGAACGAAAGAGACACAAGGTAAGTAAGACACGAGGGTAAAAAAAAAAAAGAGAAAACTGCGTCTATACAACATCTACGTACAGGGCCGCTTCGATGTGTGTACAAAGATGAACTGGAGGTGGCGCAAACGCCGATGACATCGGCACCGGTCGTAAATAACTCTAGAGCTGCGCACGAAGACGGCTCAGTCCTGGATGGAGACGAACTGCCTGACTCCTGGCCTATCTGCACCCCTTCGGGCTGGCTGGAGCTTCGTCCAAGTGCCGAAGAGATAGCGGTATTGCCAGAAGTGAAAAGGGTGCTGCGTGAGCCACGAAGTGCCGTCGTCGTTAGGGGGCAGTGGCGTCTACAGCCATCGCCCCCGTTCCCGCAGGCGTGCGACACCCTAAACGCATAGCGCGCAAAGTGAAAATTCTGAAGCACCACACGTACAGAGAAAAGGGAAATAGACGCTATACTGATGCAAGGCAAGGAGGAACGAAGTGAGAAGGATATCATCGCTTTTTTTTTATATGTGCACGCATTCCTGGCTCCCGTGCGAGAGATTATTGCAGTCAGATGATTGCCCCAGATGAGCTGCGGCAGGACGCTCGCATTATATTGCGGCGGCGCATATGAAGCCTCCAGAAGCACCGGGTATGAATGAAAAGACGGCAGCTGTATGGCTTAGCCGCAGTAAATAAAGGCAGTGAAGTCCCTAAGATGGTTAGCAGGCTGGGCGGCATTCTTACGCGCCGCCTTATGAGCGTAGCTGTCGCGGGCATACCGCCGCGCAGAATTACACCCGCCTATGCTTTTGGACTCGGTATGCGATGCGTCCCAACTAGCTGATGCGGTATAGCTTGATGTCAGCGTGAACGCAAGCGGCTTGGGTACCCAAAACCATAGCTTGCGCTTGGCTTTTACTCGAAAAGCTTGCGTAAGCAAGCCGAAGTACACCCCAGATATTTAAAGGGGCCCTGAAACAATTTTTTTTAAATGGTCAGGAAACGCTGCCAACTAGCGATGGTCCCACCACCATTTCCCCTCCATAGAAATTCGACTACCACGGTCGGGTTCGAACCAACGTCTTTCGGGTCAGAAGCCGAGCACCGTAACCATCGCACCACCGCGGCGGCTTTTTCAACAACGCTTCATGCATGACGCGTTCCGGGCGGTTGTCAGGTTTTTGTGCGCACAAACACGCAAACAGACACACAAAGAAACTCACTTCATGGACGCACGTCACACGAACACGCCTCTTCCATCGTCCTACTTCTCGTATCTTCCAAAGCGTTTCTTCACGCTCGCTTACCTCTCAGCCTGGCGTCGAGCCAGAAAGGATTGTTACATTACCTCGTTTCCGGCACTGTCCCAAACACAAGGCGCCGCTCGGACCCCACGTGACGCGGCTTAGATCCGTTGCTGTCTACGGCGAGACAGACAAAATTTGGACTTTAGATTCTCTGTCGTCCCTTTCGGGTGTCGCCTTTCCCGGCGTCGTAAGCGGCGAGTGGCTGCTCATCGTTTCGATGCGCAGCGCCTGCTTTTCCCACCGAGGCTTTGCACGGGCTGCTACGCATAAACACCTTTCGGCCTCGCTGCCACACACTTTCAGCGCGCCAGCATGTCGTGCGCGAAAAAATAAAGTTTTAATCGGCGAATACACCGACAACGTCGCGTGATTAACAGAGCGTGTTCTAACGGCGTGTGCAGAGAGGCACGCGATATTTTGTTGTTAATTTGTTGGAGGTGGTTTCGTTGGTGGTTGCTTATTAATTGCTGGTATAGTTCATGAGGCCTTCGAAAAAACTGCGCTGCATACACGGACGAGCGAGCAGATGACACTAACGCATGTGTCATCTGCTCGCACGGTTCGTGTCTTTCTTGTTGTAGTTAATTATTTTGTTTTTTCTTGTAGATTTCTAATTCGTGATTTTTTTTTCCTGTTTAAGGCAAGCGATCTACGTGCTCTTTCTGCTGGTTGTTGCCTGTTTCTCTCTAATAGTTATTGCGATATGTAACCTCGAATGGCGATAATGATTATAAATCAGGCGTATACGTGCTACAGAGAACGCGTACGTGAATGTCTCCGGACACCCGTACATGCTCGAGTCAGCTTTTATTCATCAAGGCCCACTCACCCCTATTGCGGGAGCTTAGTGGCAACAAGTCTGCGACGGTGTGCTCAAGGTCGATGGTTCGATGTCGGCCGCATCTCGAATAGGGCTAAATGTTTAGATGTACTAAACATTTCGCCCAAGATGCCGCAAACTTTTGCGGCCGACAGTACGTACAGAGCGGAGCGCTCTTAAGGGGAACACCAGAGCGCGTAGCGGCCGGTGAACGCCACCGCCGGGCAGCAGCTAAAACAATGTAGGTACGTGCAGGTGCTTTGCGCGCCGTAAATGGCACTTTTTCGCCGTCCACTACCGTCTGTGGCCGTGGTACGTAACTTCACGAAGCGAACCTTAAGTGATGCAAATGAGGTCTGCGGAATTCCGCAAAGTGGGGGAAGGGTTAAAAAATGGAAAATAGACGGGTGGTTGTCTATTTTCCCCTTCTTAACCCTTCCGCCACCTTGCGGGATTCCGTAGAACTCATTTGCAATACTTGTGTCCATGTGCTTCGAGTTGTCGATGAATTCGCCCTCGCGCTGCCAATAGCTAGCTTCCTGGTTAGCTCAATTGGTAGAGCGACCGTCCCCGAAAGGAATTGGTCCCGGGTTCAAACCCCGGACCAGGAAGAATTTTTCGGCAACTAAGAAGCTTTTCTTTCTGAGAAATCCGCACGGATTTCCTTGTGGCTTCGTGCTACTAACGGGTGGTTGTCAATTTTCCCTTTCTTAGAAGCGAACCTTAAACGCGAATAAGCACCACGCATGCTCTTCACTGCGCCTGCGCGAAACTCACCGCAGCCGCCGACTGACAGTAATGCAGAGCGACCTCCATGCGCACGGATGTTCTCTTTAACAGTGGAGGGCTGTGTACAGTCCCAGCGGAAAAAGTTAAGCACAAACGGCTTCTAGCCGGACGACAAAATTGCGACATGAGGCGCTGTTGTCACCAAGCGCGGCGATAGCGAAAGTACAAGGCATATTCCATTTCCCAAAGCACGGCATGCATATTAAGTTTACTCAGGGCATCATTCAGCAGCGCAACTGATAAATTTACTCGATGTTATTGCGACAGCAATTATATGGCAACTCTCGGCTGGTTTTTGGCCGTCGCCGTCACCACCATGTCCCATACATATATATATATATATATATATATATATATATATATATATATATATATATATATATATATATATATATATATATATATATATATATATATATATATATATATATATATATATATATATATTCTTATCTTGTGATGGGGGGCCGTTTGTATGTCGTGTGCTTTCACCTGATAGATTGAGTTTACGTTACAGAGCGCACGAAGGTGACTTCGATCGCTGCAGACCCCCGTTTGCGAAAGGAGCCCGCTGTTCAAACACAGTGAAGTAACAGCTGTGACACTTGTTAGTTCGCGCTCGTCCTTTGTATACCTGTGCGTACTTTTCATGCGTCCTTTGTGTTTCAGCGGCGCGTCGTGTAGAGCTGTGAACGTTGCTAGTTCGCGCTCGTCCTGTGTGTGTGCTTTTCGTGCGTCATTTGTGCTTGAGTAGCGCGCAGCACGTATCGGTCTGCTTGACGTTCTTCGCGTGACCTTCCAGTTTGTTGCTATGGCATTCATTGCTTCGTACTTGCGGCGAAACTGCGACTATTTATAATGAAGGGGCCACTTGGACATGGACCCTTTTCCAGCGGCGCTTGAAGTCTGCAGTCAGAAGAACTCATTACCACCCTAAAATTTGCAAGGAACTGAGGCCGCTGACTTGAATTCTTGAGTTTAACGTCTCAAAACCATGATGTGATTATGAGCGACGCCGTGTTGGAAGGCTCCGGAAGTTTCCACCACCTGGTGTTCATTAACTTGCACATACATTCAAGTACGCGGGGCTAACGCCTTTTCACCTCCGCCGAAAATGCGGCCACCGCTGCCGGGATTCGACCTCGCGACCTTCGGGTCAGCAGTCGAGCACCATAAACACTGCATCACCGTGCCCGGCGAGGCCGCTGATTTGACCAGGGTAATGAATCACGACGCTTCTGGTGCGATAATGCAGCTAAAGAGCGCAGCTATGATGTCTCTAGGAAGCACCTCGAAGTGTGTACCTTAAAAGGGTTCTGTACCACTTTTCCAAGTAGTTTCCCAGTGGCTTCACTGAAACAGTTTATTGCCTCACGACATGACTGCCGCAAAAATCTTGAGAATCCGTCAAGTACAACCAGAGTCAAAAGGATGTGTCGCACACTTTAAGCGTTTTCCCTCTCCGTTCGTCCCAGCAAGCGCACTAAAAACTACAGCGTGGGTTGGCAAGAGGGCAAGGAGCTACGTCCTTACGTCAGTGCGCTTCATGTCATTGAGCACTTTTATCGCGACAGCGTTAAACAGCTCATTTCGCAGAAATTCCAGCGTCAGCGTCGGTGCCGGCGTGGGCGTCGTTGGTTGTGAGCGAAAAATCATCTTGTCCGAGACCGAAAAATCGAGAAAGATGCTAATAAAACAAATAATAAAAATTTCCGGGTCTGCCTGAGGATAGAACCCGGGCCTCCTGCGTGGCAAGCAGGTGTTCCACCACAGAGCCACAATATTTGTTGCTACTGCTTTGGATATAAACACTATATATGTAGTGGAAGGAGTCTCAACGCATCATATACTGCGTGACAGAAGCGTAAAATCAGGCCAGGCGTCGAAAGATGTTAATTGAGCAACGAGTGGGTGCTTTAAAGGCCGACCCATTACAAAGCGCTCAGACATATTTAATCATCACCAGCTGCAGAACCATCAACAAAGTGAACAGCTGCGTAGGTTCGCGTGTTGCTCTATACGGACGCGTAGTGGGCCCTTCGCTCATTCGCAAAAGGAATAATTATGGCGTAGTGGGCACTTAACAACTGTACTTGTAGTAGGCACTCTAGGATACTTTGGACGGCCAATGCTACTCGCAAAGTCGTTCGTTTCCTTAGGGCACGGTTGAGGCATCCACCGAGAACCAAAGCAGGCTAGCAGTTCAGAAGACGATGCGCACGAGGCTTGATTACGCTATCGCGATCCACTATTGAAGCCGAAGCTCAAGCGTCCTTCAAACGCGCGGCTCACTTTCAGCGCGATCACTGGCGAGCTGGAGTACTTCCAGATTGTGAGTAATTCTAGCACTAAGAGCGCGACGCAGGCACGAAACGGCATCCCGCGGCGGCCGCGGTACCTGTACTGCTCACGATGCTAAGCAGTGCACGGCAGATGGCCGTGTCCATGCGCTTATTACGCAGGAAAAAAAATGTGTTTATGGCGTCATTTGTCGTGAGAAGACAGAGCGATTTCTAGCCGACTGAAATTTATGTGTAAATTGCATGCAGCGTGCTGCCCTGTAATGTTTCATTCACACGTTCACAGCGGCACCGACTACCGATCGGCAGCATTTTCTGACGGCGTTCAGGAAGTGTTGCAGGGCTCCTTCAATGCTTGACAGCAAGCAAGCAGTAGCGCCTTTATTGGACCCCGAGCCCACCTTATATATAAATAAACTTATCTCTCCCCCTCGCCCTTTCCAATCAACTTGCTCGCCCAATGAAATGAAGCACATCGCGCACGCGCATTTGTGAGCGTGCGTGCGTGCGTGCGTGCGTGTGTGTGTGTGTGTGTGTGTGTGTGTGTGTGTGTGTGTGTGTGTGTGTGTGTGTGTGTGTGTGTGTGTGTGTGTGTGTGTGTGTGTGTGTGTGTGTGTGTGTGTGTGTGTGTGTGTGTGTGTGTGTGTGTGTGTGTGTGTGTGTGTGTGTCACATGTAAAATAACGATGCGCTGTGATTTGCACGTCATTAAGCCTTCACTTAAGGACTAAGCATGCTCTTTCAAGTTGCCATCATTTATAAACCTTGTAGCGGCTATACAGACAAACACTCCTTGCGGTCATCGCTTCACGCTAACTTCGGTTTTAAGCATGGTTATGGCGACACTTCGATAAAGGCGCTACGCATTCTGGCAGAGCGTGACATTTCGCTTTCGTGGATTGCTGGTTGCATAAAGATTCTATGCTAAACGAAAAGCAAGAAGTACAAGACGATTCTAACGGCAACAATCTTTTCGTTGGCATCGTATCAAGACGCATACAACGACGTCAGAGAAAGTGTGTTTCAAGAAACGATCTCGTTTTACTCAGAACATTGATGTATTAGGGTTAATGGAAAATGAAAGTGCATAAAAATATGACCTATCCGCAGGAAATAGCCGAACCCGCTTATCCTGAGTTGCGCGTAATGGTCATGCCTACCGTTCTGTTTATATTTGTGCACCCCATATATGCGTGGAAGCGGCGGCCGTCACCGTTCACGGAAAAAGCGGTAGATGGATAACGTGCCAAGTGAAGTAGGACGCGCAATCCACTTGAGGTGATATAACCTATAACGATAAAAGTTGCACGACGTTCTGCCTGAGCGAGCGTTGCCGGGGCTATCAATACAACGAGCCACCGCATCGTCAACCAAGTACACTTTTCTAATCCATCACGCTTCACCTTGATGCGTTGTTTTCACGTAAAAAACACCAGGTACCCTGCCATTGCTTCTTGAGTGCTTCTAAGCCACCCTGTACAAGTCTGCGAAGATAGCTCGGCAGAGAAGCGACTTAGAAGACGAATGGGGACGCCACCACGCAGGAGGCGTGATTCGTGCAAACTTATACAGGGGCACTGCCACGTCCCTTCTCATTTAAAACAGGCCCGTTCCTCGCATACTGTAGCATAAGCACCCCCCGCTTCGTAATACCCTGTATTAAAAGAGCTAGCTGGGTTAGTTCAAATACTGGACTTTGATGAAGTTCGAGTGCTTAAGTGAAATATGCAAAGAAAAAAACAACATGCAGACGTGGTAAGAAGAAGGAGGAGTAAGAACGCAGCCAGCGTTCTTACTGTGCCTTTTTCTTTCAGTGTCTGCATGTTTTTTACAGCGAAAGCTGTTATGAGATCACAACAAGGGTCGTTGCTGCGCCGTAGTTGTCCGCCGCCGCCGCCGCCGCCGGTGTCGATAACCAATATTGCACGAAATAAGAAAAAAACTAATTAAATAAAAAAACACATACGACAGAATGGGAATCGAACCCGGGTCCCCTGCGTGGCAGCCCAGCACTCTACCACTGAGCTACGCCGCTGCTTGAAACTGCGCTGCAAACTGACCCTACGCAGGCTTCATATCGGGTAAGGAATCGCGTTAACGTGTGTTGTAAAGCGTTTTAGAGCAGTAAAGTAAGAACCAAGCGTCACACAATGCGAATTGCGTAACGAGTGGGTCGTTCAATGCTCCAACCCATTACAAAAGCCTGAGGCATAATTCTTCATCGTCGTCAGCCACAGAAGCAACAAAGTGCACATAATTCGTTACAAGAGTGTAACGGGCACCGCGCTTCTCCGAAGAATGACGAATAATGGCATAGTAGACGCTTCCCCACTACACAAAAATTATGATGATTTATGGCGTAGTGGGTACCATGCAATTCCGCTTGTAGTAGTTGCCCCAAGAGTGTTTAAAAAAGGTTCAGAAAGGCCGTTCTCCCAGCTTTCGCTGTGGCTGTGCTGCGCGTTCTGTGCAGGCCTGGCGGTTTTCTATTGCGCTTAAGCGCTGCAAATGCATCAGAATATCCCGTCTTACTCGAACACTTCCTGAGCCTGAAGCAAGATACTGAACGAAGGAATACGAGTCCGTAATAGTTTACAGGATATAAACACTCGCGAAGAAAAAAAACCGCAATTGCCAACATTGGAATCAGAAACGTTGCCATAAACTTTTTTTCGGGAAGGGGAGGTTCAACCGTACTTTATGTATGTTCGTGCGTGAGTTTGTGTACGTGCGTGTATATGCAAACAGTCAAAATTTAAAATTTTCGGAGAAGGGTTTGAAACCCCCCCCAACAACCCCCCGCTCCCCTCGGTACGCCCCTGTGTGGAATATTAGCTGCGACAATTAGGTAGAGACAGGCGCAGTCACACAGAAACATTAACGATATGATTTAGACTTTACAACAGCGACGTGCAGCAAAAAAAAAAAGAAAGCTTTAGAGCAGGGTTATCGTTCTAAATTATATCATCCCGATTCACTCCTTTCTTTAAAGCATAGTCTCTCCTAAAATTTTTCATAAGAAACTATGCCACTGTAATCGCTTTACCTACAAACAGCTCTTACCACGTTGATTATATGTAATAGTCCCACTTGCAGCGTAAATCGTTCTGATGGCGTTATATTATGTATATTTTTCTAAATATCCAGGTAATTGTGAACACACGAATGTAACAAAATTCGCGGCAAGATGCATTACTATTGCTAATGTCAGCGTTTATACAGAATAGTTCGTTCAAGATTGTTAACTGACAAAGAAAAAAGACTTGTTTGTCAACTTACAAAGTGGGAAGACTCTAATGTTGGCTTGCAGCATTGAAGAATTCACGGTTCTTAACTGTATTACCCCAGTTAAATGATTTCTCGCACAATGCAAGGCAAGCGCACTGTATTTCCCATTTCTAGAAAATTTGTCACCAATTCTAGACTCTAAAATTCTAAATTAAGTCTAAGCAAAGTTTGTACGGGTTAGCTAAGTTAAGAGTTAGGTTATTAACTGTGTTTTTTTAACGGTACTTGATTGCCCCTACCACACGTGATGTTTCATAAAACTCCTGTAGACATCCGTCCAACCATTTTTTTTTCATACTAATTATAAGGAACTATGTCGTAGACCCAGCTTTCTTTTTTTTTCTCCTCTTCGTAGAATACATTAATCGATACCAATTCATGGAACTCCTTTAAGCAGGAATAAGTAAAAAAGCGAAATTGCCAGCAAGGCTCGGGTGCATGGTTACAATGACGATGAAGAGAGACGAGCTTAATCAAATGTTAAAGCGATAGAAGCTCTTACAGGTACCTGGGAACAGAAAAAAAAATTATAAAATAGCATTTTTTTTTTTTGACCACGCAGGCAGCAGAGTTCGAGACAAGTGGGTTGCTCACAAACGATCGGCGAAGCGAATTACCGCGAACGAAAAACAAATAAACAAAAAACTACCCAACGGAAGGAAATGGAAAAAAAAACGGAACACAAGGCGTAATGCTGGACGCATGCGCACGCGATCGGCGAACTGCGGCGCTATAGGACTCAGCACGCCACGGACGGTGGCGTAGCGAGGAAAAGCTCCGCTGTCGGGTAGCGACAGGCGAAACTGCAAGGTCAGACAGGCGAATGACATCAAGGACGCGAGCCAGCCAAATCGCAACGGCAGCCGAAGCTCACGAAACAGAACGGGGGACGCGCGTAAAGTAATAAGTCAGCCTCGCGTCGACCGTTAGGCAATAACGGAGGCAACGAGGTACCGTCACGCAACAACTTTCAGAGGAAGATCCGACTTTTTTTTTTTTATTACGACCACATCGCTCGGCCTCGCTGCGGAAATTTCCTTTTTGCCTTTCAGTGAGACAGCCGACTGCCTCGCTCGGCGCCTCCCTTTTTCTTGCGAACCGCGCATAGGCCACGTGATTCTTTTGAGGAAAGGATTGCCACACGAGCCCGAGGAAGACCGATGGGCGTGGTTATCTGCCTTGCAGTCTTTCTTTCGATCCTAGTAATTTTTTTACGTGCTTCTCGTGCGACGGGAAGCAAGAGGTACGCACTGCGCAAGCCCGGAGACTAAAGGAGAGAGCGGAGAGGCAGCGCGATGGAGAGAAACCACGAAATAGAGTCAAGACAGCACGCTCCAGTTCGATATCCCTCCCATTTCTTTTATTTATTGCCGATAGGCACGTATATACGCAATCAATGGAAGACGTACAGGCCATTGGCGAGAGGAACAAACACCGATAAAGAGCTCAACCGTGAAAGGGAAGCTGGAAGATGAAAAAAAATAAATAAACAAATAAAAGAAGACGCAATTCACTTTGGATTGCTTTGTGGTGAACGCGGGGCCGGAAGCGCAATAAGAATAAGGAGCCAATAGTGACCACCGGAGTGGAAAAAAGGCGGAGGAAAAGTAGGTAACGAGATGTAAGGAGAAAAAAAAGAGAGAGAGAGAGAGACAGAGAGAAATATATAGGGTTGCGAGCGTGCACCGAGGCGCTTGCTGGCGGACGTTCCGACGTGGTCACGTGACGGGCAGCCCGACGGGCCGCGTCGGAACCTTGTAGCTTCTTGCCTTTCTGCGTCGGCCACCACATACCACCGGGGCATTCAATCGACTCCCCTTCGTTCCCGCATTTTTTTTCGTTCTTCCCCGCTCAGAAACTACCTTCTTTAGAAGATACGTTTTCCTTCTTTTCCGTGTTTCTTCTCTTTGCCTCCTTTGTCCTTTCATTTCGTTCCCTTCGCCACGCAACGAGGAATCAACGGGTGAGATGCAGAGGGAGAAAAAAGGGAGTTGCAAGGGGGGAAAAAGAAGATGCATAGGGGGGTAAAGGAGTTGCAAAGGGAGAAAAAAGGAGTTGCAAGGGGGGAAAAAGAAGATGCAAAGGGGGGAAAAGGAGATGCAAGGGGGGAAAAAGAAGATGCATAGGGGGGTAAAGGAGTTGCAAAGGAAGAAAAAAGGAGTTGCAAGGGGGGAAAAAGAAGATGCAAAGGGGGGAAAAGGAGATGCAAGGGGGGAAAGAGAAGGGGCAAAAAAGAGGTCTCAGTATGCCCCGAAAGGCGCCCATTAGTTCCTACAGCAATGGGGCGAGAGGACGGCAGCAATGATGAGGCCGAGAGCCAAAGCCAGCCATCACTCGCGCACAACAAAACGCCTCCTCGCTCCCTCTCGGCCGAGGTCGGTGGGCGTGATTAATATCCTGACGTCTGGCTCGGGACGAAATATGGAGTCCCTCGGCGGAGGCCGCTCCTCGAGAAGGACCCGCATCGCGGCCGCCCTTAGAGACGGACAGCGAGCAGGCCGGCTGAGGCATGGCGGCAACTCGCGTTCCCTCGGCGTCTTCCTCGCCTTCTTCTCTGCATCCATTGAGCGAGAAAAAAAATGGTCGGTATGTGAACGAGCGTCGCGTGACAGTCTTGAAGCCCAGTCTTGATATTAATATAAGGGGAAAAAATGGTTGTTCGCGTGATAGCTTCTACAGTCGCGATAGCTGCGCGGTAGCTTATGTAGTCACGTCGCCTATAGCCCCTGAAAGTCGTTTCGCTTTGATTTTGACGCCATCTGTTACACAAACAATCAGGATATAAGGCATCACAGCTCCAGCAGTTCCGCGTGCGCCGTAAAATATCAGAGGCCATGTCCGGTCAGCAGAGCTATTTCTTGGTAAACCTGATGGGCCAAGAAATGTAGAAATTACTTGGAAAACACCCATTTGTCGCTAATGCATCGCTCTCGAATCCCCATCACCCACATTCAAATCTAATTGCAGTATGTTGTGTGAACAAAGTGGAAAAACTGAGCAGAACGACGGCTTGACAGATGCGAAGAGGACGCCTCGGTGGTGCTGCCATGGGGCAGGCGCCCAATAAAGATTACCGTGAACCAAGCAATCTCATCAACGTTCCAGCACCCTAGTGTGCCGATTCGTACCCGGTGGACGCCGCTCAAGACATGCAGCGCCGGTATCAGAGGCGGCTGCCTTGCCAAGGCTGGCAGCGTGACGTCATTGTCCCTACTACTTCCTTCCGCCTTGTCTCCATCGCCACCACCCCACCCTACCTTACCCCAAGCTGACCAAGCGACAAATCCCCTGGCGCCGAATCCAGACACATTCGTTCCCCTTCCCTTCTGTTTACTCACGTATCTACTCGGACCTCATTAGTCCGTGTGTGTCATTATTCGGGGACATAGCCACCCTCTTCCATATTCTCTGAAACTGCAGGGAAGACCCTCCCCTACCTAATCTCCTGGTCACCCCCCTCACCTGTGGCGTGGGGAGAAAATACTGTCGTTCCAACAATCCGGGATCCAGCTTCGGGCCATAAATAGAGCAGGGGAGGTGGCTGACAGGCATGCTCCGGCTTCCTACCTACCCGTATAGATGACTCTGGTCAATAAGTGTTTTTTTTTCTTCTTCTTCTTCTTCAAGGCACGCGTGCTGGATGGGTGCATGTCGCCTTTCTTATCTTCCATCATTTTTTTTTCTTTCAGCTTGCCCTATGTGTCCACGAGTCGATAACGTGGACCACATGCTTGCTTCTTCGCAATATATCAGTCAGGAAGAGAAAAAATCACGCATACTATCAGTGCTGCTGACATTCATGCAACCTGAAGCTTCGTCCAAGTGCTTCAACAACGCTTCGAACTGCGCTTGTTTATTTGTGTTCATTTGTGTTTGTTTGTTTGTTTGTTTGTTTGTTTGTTTGTTTGTTTGTTTGTTTGTTTGTTTGTTTGTTTGTTTGTTTGTTTGTTTGTTTGTTTGTTTGTTTGTTTGTTTGTCTGTTTCAAACAAACGTCTCAGACAACTCGGTCTATGAAAGAGACGCCGCACCGCAGTCTAGGGCTCCGAGTAATTTCGACATCTTTGGGCCTCTAGCACTTCGGTGCTCTTGAAAGGCAAAGTCCGCGAAAGGGACCGAACCCGTGTCTTTCAGGTCGGCAGCCGAGCACCGTCACCCCATGGCGCCAACGCCACGGGACGACCTCAGAATTGATGCACTTGGGAGATGTCCGGGAGAAAAACTTCCAACGTGAAGTAGTCCATATATGCTATTATTAATCCTTTACAACTATGCTAACAATGTAATACTTGACACTGCTCCGAAATGGCCGTCAATCATAAGTTGTACAGGCTCGTTAGTCTACAAGTTAACGCCTCCATAACTGAAGCGTATGCGTCTTCCCTTTGGTTGCCCCGATTACCTCAACCCGTATTTCATTCGCTACTCTTTCTTTTTTTTTCTTTCACAGGGAACAGGAAGTAAAAAATTAATTGTCGTCAGCTTTTAGAACCCGCTTCCTATATCTTTATTTTTCTTTTTTTCCTGCTTCCACTCTGATGAATCCACTTCCAGATACTGGAAACGTTCATGTTTTCCTTTTATTTTAAAGGAAGCTTTTCCACAACACCTGTAGATAAAACAAAACACGCTTCCCCACCAAGAGCTTTCTAATGTGGAGAAGCCAGCTTTAGAGGTCGTAACAAAAGTTTAATACGCGTCGTACGGGTCGTGTGCTCGAACAAGTGTCGTTAAAAAAAAAAGGGGGGGGGGGGGGGCAAGTTTTATTGCTCTGGCACCCCGAAGGGAACACGTATGATTGCTATACAGTTCTCTGCTTGCTACGGCAATAATAAGGGACGTACTACATTCCCTCGCACGTACGCCAGAGCGCACCAAACGCTGCAAATACAGCTGTGCCCACTCACCACTGCCCCCCTGTCCTTTCCCAAGGTCTCTCAGAGGGCACTGCCGACAGCTGCCGCCTCCAGAATTATCCCCCCGAAGCAAACATTACGATCGCATTGGTTTAGTTTGGTTTGTGTCTGGTTCTTCAGGAGTATGGCACATACGAGTACCCAATTTGAGGGATTGGCCAAGACTACGTCATCTTAGCATATAGATGATAATTAGAAAAATGCATAAAGGTTAAAAAAAAAAGAAAATAAAGGAGAATGTATCAAAAACATACTCTCGCCACTGTGCGATTGCGCAAGCAGATCAGGCAGCTGTATTATCCTGACCAGAGCAATTTGCAATAGGTCTTGTAGGTTTTAATACGTTTACGAATACTTCTACGGGTACGCGTTAATGTTATTATTATTATTATTATTATTATTATTATTATTATTATTATTATTATTATTATTATTATTATTATTGTTGTTGTTGTTGTTGTTGTTGCTGTTGTTGTAAAGCAAAACAAGACCCTCTGCACACAGCATGCTTTCTACTGTTTTACGTCTTTTGAAGCGCAAGTCACGCTTCTAGCTTCGCGTTTGTTATGTCAAAACTATAGGCACCGGGCGGCCGTCGTACGGCGCCTGCCGAAAACGGCGCGCCTCCCGAAAAGCGCCCCAAGCGGCGGCAGGGGCGGCACTGGCATGGGAAGCAGACGACGCGGAGAAGGCTCTGCTGCGTTCGGCATCGTATTCAAGTAGTAGCGGCGGCGTTTCTTTTTGGACAATCGCAAGCTGTAAGCTGTTTCGTTTGTCGCCCAAGGCAAAGAGAAGCGGCAGCAACAGTGTTTCTCGAACAAAGAACGAAGCGTTCGACTGTCGGACATGTGTTCAGATAACGGGGCCACTCGTCGGGCTTCAGGGAGACTCCCGCGCAGTCGTTTGCGGTCGTGGCAGCGTTCAATGCTCGCCAAGTCATCAAGAAAAGATGACACGTATTCCTTTCATGTCTTCACACCCAGGAGCACCGTCGGTAACGTCAATCGACTAGGCTTCTTTGCGTGGTGCTGTGCTTTTAGGCGTTTGCTTTCGTTTGGAGGCGGACCAGAGGGGGGCACGATGCCTCCTTCCTTTCGGTACTGCAAATGAGGCCGGCCCGATTGGCGAAAGTGTTGTAAAATAAACATCTTTGTGTTTTAACTGCCAAACTCGCTGCTCCTCTGGCGGGAAGGCGAGTACTGACAGCGCGCGTGCACCAATGGCGATGCCATGGAGTTACATTGCGCTGTGGCTTTCAGAGCTTGACCAGCCGGCGTACGCGTTTTCGTGTGTTTGCTCTGAGAAGGTCACCGCTTGCGCGAAGCAGGTCACGTGGCTTGACATCACAGAATATAAAGGTGACAACAAGGGCAAATTGCGTTGCAAGTGCACCCCGCAGACGATGTTCAATGCGGGATAAGCTACGATGTGGAGCTAGATCTAAGTAGCACCATTCCTATTTTAAACGCAAAGCATTTATCTCTAAATGCCTCTATCTGTTTATCCAGTCGCCTACGTCTGGGCGCGCTCGTGGTCGCATCCTTAAGTTCAAATTAACTAAAATTGGCATAGGTGGGTACGAAAATAAGACGAACATGGCTGTCTGGTTGTGACATGGTGGTATGAGTAGCGCGAAAATCTTGGCGTGTATATGTCGTGAAACCCATTGCAGTCACGTGCGGCACATACCGGGCGTATATCGCGGGCCGCGGGATGCTGGTATGAGCCACAGGTGGATTCACAGTGTATATCCACCCAGGAACGGCGAGAACAGACATTGATAATTTAAGCGGGTGCATGTTCAAAAAAATCCGGCGTCAGCCACGTGAACCCGACGTATGCAAAGAATAGAAATCTGCGGATCCCAAGAGGAGTCGAACCCAGGTACTCTGAGTTGGATATCAAGTATTTTACCCCAGAGCCAAGCCAGCTGGGACTTGAAATTACTTTTGAAAAGATCATGTGCGCAAGAAAAATGGCGGTGCCAGCCAACGTCAATTGTGGTCGCAGAGCTGACTATCTAATTTCATGACAAGGTAATAAGCATTACTCATATACTCCTATGAAACAGACGTTGCGTCGGCTTAGCACCAATTTTGGTTTCAGTAAGACTTGTTGTTGGGTGAGTTGGATTATCATCAAAGGGGTATAGTTGCGTAAACTTAGAAAATAAAGAGACGAGAAAAGAAGTATAGCAGGGAGCAGAAAGGTCGGGCGCTCCCTCCTCCTTCTTTTCTCGTGCCTTCATATTCTAAGTTCGCGCTACTATGTACACCTTTGGTTTCGGTGTTGGCTCCGCTTTTATAACCGCCAGATAAACATTACATATGTGCTCCTATGTCTCTGCAAGCTATATTTTCAAGCGTTGCTCGACCACGGAACAATACTGACAAACGCTACGCGTATGATATTCACAGCATCGACGCGAATTGTAAATCGCACCGTAGCGTGCGCTTGATTTCAATAAAACTGACGTCTATTCTCTAACATGAGTGCTGACATTACGTCAGACCATAAGTTACCCTGTAAACATCAGTGTACTCGGCATGCCTGGTAAGTCCTTTATGTGCACACTACTCCACTTACAAAAACACGTCGGTCCACCTCGTTACGCTTGACTGAAAGCTAAAAAAATGCAGCAGAGACTCGCTGATTCGCATAAAATCGATTCCCACAATACGTGGGACCTGCCAAATTTTTCCTAATACTTTGTCATTCTGTCTATACATTAAAGGGGTACTGACACAAAAACTTTGGCATCGCCTTTTTTTGCTGCAATGTGTTGCTGGGGGGCCTGTTAGTCATAACACGGCACCTCGTTTGCTGCAGCGCGCGACAGATATTTAATTACAGGCTCCTCATTACCGGCCAGTTTCAGTTTCGGTTTGAGAGAGCTCGAAGAACGACAAGCCGCCGGGTGCAACTATCACCACCTAGCGTGCGCAGCTCTCGATCACGTCAGCACACACAACTGTGACGCTCTTCCGCACGGTCTGCATCAACAAGTCCGTTCGAATAGGAAACGGGACAGCAGTGTCGCCAAACACAAAACTTTCAACGCGTGCGCCGCGGCCACGGACTCGCGACCAGCCGCGGAGAATTATAGACTGCTGGAACAAACGCGGCAAAAGAAAAATGGCGGCTATGACGTCATCCTAACTTGTTGCAGCGTGGTCACGTGAGGGAAGTAGGGGGGGTCACCGAGAGTCACCTCTGATGGTGTCAGTAGTGCGAGGGAGTCGATCGCTCACGCAAACTTCAAAATTAATTTAAACCTTTCAAGCTATATTCGCTGTTGATATTTTGCAGATGATATACACATGTTCACGGGAATCGAACCCGCAGGCTGTCTCGGCCGCGAAATTTTGTGTCAATACCCCTTTAACATTGTCCCCTAACATTCAAAAAAGAGAGCGTAAGTTTCCCATTCCCTTTTCGTCCTTACTGCATGGATGCTTCGCCGATTGCACTTCCTCCTCAGATGTAGTTGCACGCCCCCCGTTCCCGTTCTGTTTTCCATTTATTTTCGATCCTTCGCCAACCCTAATATTTCAACAGATATTGTAATATTCAGTATTTGTGCATTTAACGTAGATTTCGGCAGCGCGCGACGCAAGCTACGAGAGCACAATGAAGCAAAACCAACATCCAGCCCGCGCCCCCGCAGCAAGCGCCTGCGCCCATTCCGGCACCCACATGCCAATAGTTCCCCGTTGCCACCGAAAGAGGCGCCATCCAGTCCAAACTCGCCCCGCGCCCGGTGCCTATAACGGAAAGCAAAAATAATGTATTGTGCAGATCGACCTTACCTTAGGCGGCACATTACAAATACATGCACAAAGTAGAAATGAGAGATAAAGGAAATACAGGAAAGGTATAGAGGATAATTAAACAGCTTAAAGCTTTCTACCCTACACATGGGGAAGGGAATAAGGGCGTAAAAAAGAAAGAGAGAGAAAGAGAAAACCATCGGTGTATACATTTCAAAACGCACACCACACAATAAAGCGTATCACAGGTGGTCACTCCATTCGGTTTGCCTTCATGAACTCCAGGAGCGTTCGTGTGGCCTTTCTGAGCTGACGAGCTGTGAGGCCAGGCTCCGGAGATCTTTCCTTCAGTAAGCGCCTGTCTAATTGCGTTTGTTTTTAGATGTGAAGCATCTTATGGCGAAGCTTAATCCGGTGGTGGTGGTGATGGTGTGCCGCGTGGCCTCTTACTGCGCATGCGCAAACCCTTTCAAAAAAATAAAGATAAAAACCTCCTCTCCCCCTATCTCTCCTGTAGGCATCCCTCCCCGCGGCAACCACACCCTCACTGCGCATGCGCCTCCCCTCCTCTCTCTCCCCCTCCTTAGCACCCCCCCTCTCTCCTCTAGGCATCCCTGCCCGCGGCGTCCACACTCCCACTGCGCATGCGCCTCCCCCCCCTCTCTCTCCTCTCCTACGCTCCCCCCTCCCTCTCTCGCCTCGCGACGCCGACGCAGGCAGCGTCTGCTAGCGAGTTTCTTTTTTGAAAAAACCGACTGCTCGCGCTGCACAACCGTTCACTGGCCACCCCGTATATATGGCACTGGATCTTGACCTGCAAGGTGGTGCCGGTGGGAGATTTCTCCTGTGCGTTGTTGAACAATAAAAATTCGCAGCGTGCGCGTTAACTAAAAGCGGACTGCGGGTCTCTGTGTCCAGTCGGAGTCTTCTGTCTCTCACTTGCCCATTAGCAGCGATTGGCATGTTCCAGTAGGAAACACCGCTCCATCACTGCTTGCTTTGCGCCTCCCCAGTTTTCTCTCCTGCGCAACGCTGCGATGAGCGCCAGCGTCAACACCGCCGCCAGTGTAAGCGTTAGCGCCCGCTGCTTCACATCTACACATGGTTTCCCTTTAGCGGGAGATGGTGTAATTTTTTTTATTCCGGCGCTCATATCTGCGTTGTGATGCTCGAAATAAAGCTACATCCAGCAAACCAATATTCGGCTGAGCTAATTTATATCACTCGTAGTACCAGAAAGATTACATAAAAAGCCGGATTATTTCGCACTGTATTGCCAACAAGATACCCCATTACGTATAACAAGATACCACTTGAACTGTAAATTTGCTCGTGCAAAATTTTGTCCCAAGCTTCATACTGATGCTGAACCGGCTACAACGTGAAAGTCCGCTGAAGATGAAGAGGTCAAAGGCCGCGAAGACAGGGTACTGTTTCGGTAAGTTACTGGAGGATGATCGGTATACTTTCAGTTGCCAAAGCTAGACGCAAAATCAAGCATACTCTGATGAAAAAATTTTAGAACTTGACGTTGCTGAGAAGGGTTTAAATATTTTCTCGAGATCTAGCAGTGCTTGTGCAGTTGAACACATTCTAATTTAGAGACTAGTTCTTTCTGCTCTGTATGCCTGGACATCTAACAATATATGTTTCATTATTTCTAATGCCTCGCAGTTGTCACAGTGTGGGCTCAATGGTCAAACTAAGAAGGCATATGCAGGTTCCACGCGGCCAGAAAGAGAAATAACTGTTATCTTTATTGCCGACAGATTGGTGGGGGGGGGGGGGGGGGTAATCCCGCCTAGACGGCGGCCAGGAGCCCTAGGGCTCTGACGGAATCCTAGGACCTGCTGGACGGCCATGAGCTGGCCCTCAGGAGAAAAACTTAATTGTTAAATCTGTAAAGTGACTTCGATCTCAACCATTACGTGGTTCTCACATGCGCATACCACGATCGCAATGTTCCTTTCTTCTCCTTTTCTTTAAATGCCCTCCTCTTTACTAGGGCATCCCTGTTTCCAATCCCCTTCCCCTATACTGGGTAGCATGTAGGACCGTTTATATACGCCGGCATCATTAGCTGTTCATTAAAGAGCTTTCTCCCTCCTCTGACCCTCAATGCGTTTGAGTTTGAAATGAAGAACGTTCTCTGTTTACCCAAATCAATACTCTAGTACAACTAGCATCCTGTTATAGACCTGCTTTTGAAGCAATGAATAAGCCAGAATTGCTTGGTTGCTGCACTGTACCTAAACCAAAGCAATCGCAGACATGTGATGCAGCTTTATCTTATAATCTGATCTACTGAAAAAAAAAAAACGAAAAATACGGCGTAATGCATTTGTAGATGTGTATCAGGAGACGTTAAAAGGGGCTCATTACCACCTCATCGATCGGTCGGTTGGCGCGAGCGTACAATATTGAAGCACTTGCCGCCAAGGACACCGTGTTGAATGTGGTTGTACCTAATATCCTGGTCTTCCCACATATGAAAGTTATTTCGAGATACACCCCATTAAGCCCAAGCTGTAGAATTTCCATCGTTACAGTCCCCGCGGGAAGAGCGTACCTGCGGTACTTTACACCCAGCGGCGCAGTATGTCAGCGTCGAAAAATGCCAAAATAAACACGCATTCCCTTATTTAAATACGTCCTTCAGCGTATTGACAGGACGACAGACCTCCTTCAGCGTTAGTCAATTTCGTTTCTGGGTGTCTCTTTCATCTATGGCAAATATTTCATGTCACGGAGAAAACACATTAGAAATTGGGGCTTGTTAGTGCATTATTTAGGAAGAAAATAGCGCTCGTTGAACAAGAACACAAGGAGAATACACACTACGCAGCGTCATGCATCTTCTTCAAGTGTCCTCGTTGAACCAGCGCCGTTTCCTTCGACGAGAAAACACGTTCACGTAGTAAGTACGTGCTGCCTGCAGACGGACGCTACGCTTCCTTTTTCAAGAGCCAACAGATGCGGGGCCGTCCCAAGCAATTTGTGACCCGCCCCACGGGTGCAGCTCCCTAAGGAACAGCCACTCCCAGCAGCTCATCAAAGGCTACTCTACCGACCGTCCGTTGCGCCGGAGGGTCCGGCGGAGAACTACTTTGGATGGAAGAAGAAGCGTTTCCGCTGCCAGTTCCCGTGACTTTTAAAGCTCCCCTCTTCCGACGGGCTTCCTCGCAAACCCGAGCTCTAGAGAACGGGAAACAAACCGAACATACTGAATGAAGAACGGGAGACGAAGCACGTCAGGGCATGAACGCACGAACTGTCGAAGAGAGAGACAAAGACGAGAGAAGAGTGCCGCGCAGTTGCGATGCCATCAGACGCCATCAGGACGACGTCGTCAGAAAAACGAAGAATAAACGGGCGAGTAAAGGAGGAATAGATGAAGGGAATGGAAGGCCGAGGCGATTTCCTTTTGTCTCAACGGAAGAG
>JALIZH010007857.1:27500-122868 GCA_030522465.1 Rhipicephalus appendiculatus
GATTTCGCTGGAAAGTAAGACGATTAAATACGACCCCAGACATACATACCGCGAGTGACATATATTCTAAAAAGGTTGATCGCGTTAAAAAAGAACAGCGGCATTGTATCAAACGCCTCTCTTGTCGCGTCACCATAGAGAGAAGACTCAAGAACACCGCAGACATGCTTCTTAATAGAAGAGGCACAGAAGACGAGGAGAGGGAAGCTAACGCCAAGGACGCTAAGAGAGCATTTGCTAAACAGAAGGTGCTCATTAGGTATTCGCGGCCAGTGTTTTCGACAGCCGAAGTTCCTTCCGCTCTCTTGCGCTTTATTTGCTTCATTTATCTTGAGCGGCCATTCGGCGCCCAGGTCAGTTTTGTTTCGACACGATAACGCGGCGGGACACGAGAACGCATACAAAACGAAAAATAAGCCATAATGAGAGCAACCACTGAAAAGGCGGGCACAAGCGTTGCAAATTGACCGGATAGCATGCCTCAATGCACGTCCGCGCTTGCGCTTCGGCGTCACCGCAAGTGCGCGAAAGTTTTATAAACAAGGGAGAAGAAGTCTCGATATAGACGCGCCGCTTCGCAGCTGAGGCTCTCTCTTGAAAGCCATACCGCCGTGCCGCACTCAATGGCGCTTCTTTTGCCGCCGGCCTCGCTACCTCTCTCCCTTACAAATGCACGTCCCCTGTACGCATTGCTGCTTCAGGCCGGCCGTATATCACGCGGTTATCGTTTCACCCACAGCCGTCGTTGCTGCTTCGTGCTCTTTCAACACGCGGGTAAACGTTCTCAGAAACCGGTCTGCTTTTTTTTTTTTTTGCCTTTTTCTGCGTCGGGTCTTTCTCTTTCGCGCAGCGGGAGGTGGCTCAAGGGGCTCAACCGCAACAAGAGATGAAAAGCGGCGCGAAACAATGCTGATGACGCCTGCCGCCGGCACTTTTCCTGCGGTGTTCGCCGGGCCTGCGCTCCGCAAGCGCGCCGCACTCCCCGCTGAGAGCCACCGTCGGAATCGCGACGCTGAAACATTCAAGCGATGATCACCGAGTCCTTGCTTCACCGCAAAGCTCGACTAGCGGAGCCTTCTCTCTCTCTCTCTCTCGGCTCGCGAAGAAGTCGGCGGGAAGGGAGAAAGCAAAGACGACTGAGTCATTAAGGTTGGTAGCGGGGAGAAGGAAGGAATGCTCCTTTCCCACATGTGACTCTCTCTCATACGCCTTATCCCTTTTTCACAAAGAACAGTGACTACCCTTTCTATTTGATAGTGCGCTCGCACACGTTCCTTCGCTGGAAGAAAAACAAAGGAAACCGGGAGCTCAGGAGAAAAAAATAAATAAAATGCCCCGCGGGGTGCCCCGCCGCCGGATGACATTTCCCTTTTGTCCGACGCGTGCTGGGCGACGGTACTGTGCGCAGTAACGACGCCGGGACAATAGCGTCAACCGTATTTTAACGGTGCGACTGTCTCCTGCGGCCCGGCCCGCGGCATTAAACAAAACGAACTAAGCCAGTACAAAAGGGAAGAAAGGGAAGAAAGAGGTGTAGCGAATAAAGTTAGCAAAGGTAAAGACAGACGTGATATCTCGTGTTATTTCCACTGACGCTCCTTCGATGCGCCCCAGAGATAACGACTGTCCGCCGTAACCACGCGTGTTTATTGAGGCGAAAGCATTAGATACCCCACGAAACGCGAGAAGCGACCGTGGGCAGCGGCTGTCTCAACACGAAACGGTCCAACAAAGTCACGAGATCGTAGTTGACTTTTTAGGAGCGTTAACTTGAACAGACAGTTGCAGTAAGCTACCTCGTGCTCCATAATCACTTAGATATCAAACTTAAGAGACAAAATCTAAGGAAAACTTCCATACTGGACAGTGGGTGCATTACGAATCATCTGCAGCGTTTTACTCGGCCACACTTTCTACCTTACACAATATCCTGAACGACGTACTTTCTGTTGAGGACACCAAAGCTCGCACCATTTCACTTGGTAATGCCCTAAACCGCCTGGACCTACCAGAATACCCAATGCCTCCCCCTCCCAGTGGGAAGCCACTCCTTCAATCACAGCCCTGGACGACTAGCGACGACCTATTGGCCGTCTCAGCCGGATAGCAGCAGCTAATGGGACCCTGGACCACCGAAGTCTCCACCCTCTGAGACCTCAAAGGCAAAACGAAAAATAAAGTTTTCTTCTTCTTCTACTACTACTACTACTACTACTACTACTACTACTACTACTACTACTACTACTACTCTGCCCGGGACAGCCAGTCCGGTAAAAAGAAGCGAGCGCTGTGAAACGCTCTGTTTCTTGTGTTTAGACCAGGCTGCGCCACCCTTTCCTTTTCCTCGTCGCCCTGTACCAGTTTAACAACGGCGACCTGAACACTTGGCTATTCATCACAATCCCGGACAAGCCGCTTCGCCTCAAATGCACGCTTTAGGACGGCAGAGCACGCTTTACAGGGAACTTTCTGAATGCGGCGCGCGTGGGATTTTGATCATGCAATCGATCTCAAAAAGCAATAAACTTATTGCGCAGTATTCTTGCATTCGGCTAGATGCCTCACGAAGCCAAAAATATCTGTTTATTCTTTTGTTGTTGATGTTTTAGCTCATTGGTTGCCATGCAATGCCATAAAATGGACTTTGCACGAATCACTTCACAAAAAGTGTAATGCTTCATTAAAATGAGCCATGTACTTTCTCTTATATATACGCTTAGGAAGAAAAAACACCCTTTACTGGTTGCAGCAAAAACTACGAGGACGTTGCCAAAGCCCAACTCGCACCAAATGTAGTAGGAAATACTTGGAAGCCCACCGGTCACTGAGCCTCTTTCGCTCATTATTTGGTGCAAAGGACGCATGAGAATATTGACGGACGATACTGCTGTGTGCGCGTTTAACATGTCCTGCATTACAATTCATACCTGCCAACGTGCTGTAGAGCGTTCCGAGGGACCAAAAGAAAGTTGCTCCGTCAATTCACTCATCTCTCTAATATCAGGAAATGTTTTTGAGCCCGCGTATCTCGGTAGTGAGAATGTTTTTTCATATAGATATTTTTTTTTCAAAAATAGCCACTGTTTTAAAACGGGCAACACCATCCTTCCAGCTCCTGAACCAACTGAGCTTTCTTGTTGTTGTTGTTTTTTTTTTTTGCTTTTTTTAAATATGAACAACCAGTGGAAGGAACGCACCACACAGAAGAGAAACCGCACGGGCGGCCACTGGCCTTACAAGAAGTTGTAAGTCCAGTGGCCATGCGTGTGATTTTTCTTCTGTGTGGATACTTTTTCGAGAAATCATGAATCAACCTGCCCAACAGTCTACGTAGTCACCCAGCTTTCTCTTATTTATGAATATCCACGACAACATGGAAGCTACAAAGGATCAGTTGTTGGCGAAGAGCTTTTCTGCCGGTCCTTCCTTCATTTTCCCCCTTTCCTAACGCTGAGTAGCAGGCCAGAAAATGGATTCAGGCCGACCTCTCAGCTTGTCTGCCACAATAAACATCTCCCCTCTCTCTCTCTCCGTTTGTCGATTGTGTGCTGGTGAGCTTCGAGATTCGCCTACAATGAACACCAACAAACTAGCCCTACACGCCATCTTGGTAACTCTACAAAGGTTTTTTCTCCAGCAGCTAATATCTGTTTACCTCAACTGGAGCTTTTAAACAAACTCTGGAACTGAACAGACCGTGAATGTTCCAATTAGTTATCTCAGTATGCGTAAACCAAAAAGATATGTGTAGAGCTGCCTTAAAGGGACACTACAGAGAAAAGCGATAGTTTGCGTATCAGTAAAGTACAATTCTACCATCCCGAAAGCGCCACTCTTGCCGCGAGACGACGCTTGGTAAGCGAGCAAACGCGCGAAAAGAAAATGCGGGTGGAGACGCCACTTTGAGATTCCCGCACCAAACAACGTGACGTAGAAGATTTTGACGGCGTCTACTAGGTCCTACGTCGTTCCTAATCGGTAAAAATGAAGTACATTGTCATCTGTGGGGGGCCATAGACCTAAAGTACGAAGTTTGAGAAAATTTCGTCGAGCCAATGTCACGAAAATACGAAAAATACATTTTGAAATTAGTGACGTCACGTGCGGAGATTTCGGCGCGAAATTTAAAAATGAAACTTCAACCTTGATTTTCTCCTCTAATAATGAACTTATGATGGTGAAACTTACGACATTAGAGTTCTTAGAATACAGTTCATAAATCTAAACCAAGTCATCGTTTTCACTTTAGTGTCCCTTTAAAAATATAAATGATCAGACTGCAAAGTAACGTTATTCAGCCTTTATTGTTGTTGTTCTGCCATTTCTACTCCTTTTGCATTTGTATTGACCACCCCGCTAAGACCATGAGTCCACAGTATAAAATAATTAATTATCTATTAATTAATTAAATAAATAATTAATTTATATTTAGTTAATGTCGTGCAATCGGTATTCATCGGAATAGACGTGAGTTACATCCTCAGCATAGGTACATTACAGTTCATGATAACCTTGACTTCTCAACAGAGGCCCGTTTATGAACGAAGGAACAAAGTACCCTGCACCAAAGTTTATCGCAAATTCTGAGCACTAGGAGTGTCTTACGTGCACTTACTTCCTGGCAAGGACCCAGCCGTCATCAAGACGCGCTGAGCTTATTGAAAATTACATTTGTATTACGAACACCAAACGCTTTACAGTACCACTCACTCTTTGTTTCAATAAACATTCACAATGAAACTCGACTATAAATGCACTCGCGCGCTCTTATTGGAAAGGGACAGCTGTAAGCAGTAACACTGCAGCTAGGCGCCCTGCTCGCAGTCTGAGCTCGATGCAACGCTGGCGCGTGCTGCCTTCTCGTGATCATTATTCATAATCTGCTTATTTCATTATGGCATACTCCTCGCATGCTTCGAAAGAGAATAAGCACGCACGCAGTCAGCACAAAGACACTCCACTGGGGGTCAGGCGAACTCTCTGGGCTATAATTAGATCAGGGACAAATAATTGTTCCAGTAAAATGGTTTGTCAAAGCTCTTGTAATACGTACAGTGAACAGGCCAGTCTGAGTCCGGCCTTCGGCGTCTGACCATGCAGACCTGCGCTCGCTTGAAAGCGAGTGCGTAGTTTCGTGCACGAGTAGAGCGTACTCGCTTAACGAAGTCCTTTCCTTCGGAGTCTTTTTTTACTTTTTTACTTGGCCAGGCACGAAAAGCGACAGAATAACTGCGCGAAAGCTCGATTTCGACATCCGAACAACGGCGTTAGTTTTCTCCGAGAAATGCAGTAGATGTTGAGCCTTTGTTGCTTTATCAAGGGTCTTATTGCGAGATAAGTATGCCCAGACGTTTTCTCTTTGTCTCCCAAATGCTCGCATTTATCTTTTAGGGGCGAAGCTCCTTAGCCTGTCGGTCGTGCGTCCCTTGTACGTAGTAGCCACCTGCTGATGACGATGACGATCGCGATGCCATACAACACATGGGGATGACGCTGCCATAAGGGCAGCGTCATCATAGTGGGTACATGGAATGTACCCACTATGCATAATAACGATGACGCTGATGACGATGACGATCGTGATGCCATATAACACGTGGCATCGCGTAGAGGAACCCGTAGAGGAACCGCTCGCCCTTCATTTCACGGACCACAAGGCCGTCGTAATGAAGGGATCCCGCAAGCCGTCCTTCAACAAAAATAAAAGTTAATTTCGTCTTCATATGATTGACCGAGCCATTCATTTCCTTTAGGACAGCTTCGCCCAATCATCATCATTCACTTCGTGAATATGCTATCATTTTTTTATTTCCATGTTTCTTCACAAATAAGCAACCAACTTCGTCCGTACGTTTCCACAATTCATATCATCGCCAAATGGACGGGTCAGAATTTAAGGGATGATTTCTTCATTGGTTGGTTGGGATTGCAGTCGTACGGAACATATCAATGCGGCTTTGTACAGCATATTTCTGAGCGTTTCGATAAGACGGCTTTTTACAAAACAAGGTCACCGATATTCATTTATATCGGACGAAAAATCATAACCAAGTTGTGCAGTGTTACGTCCCAAAACCAAACTACTGTTACTACAGATGCCGTAGTGGAGAGCTCCGGAAATTTCGACCATCTGATGTTCTCGGACGTGCGCCTGAATCTAAGAACACGGGCCTCTGGTATTTTGCTTCTATCGAAATTCGGCCATCCCCGGCTGGGATTCGGTCCCCGCTGCCTTCGGGTCAGCAGTCGGTCACCATAACCACAGGACCATCGCGGCGAGTTCATATCGTGACGATCAGCGCAGATAGGACACGAAAAACGAGAAAGTACATGACACAAGCGCGTTTTCGTGTCCTATTTGCGCTGATCGTGATGAGTATGTTCCAACTAGCTCAATTTGCTACATTACTGCAGATTCATAACGGACGAACAATGTGCGCTAGTAGCGAATGTCTTGTGCAATACGCTACGATCTCGAAACTGAAAGGGCCCCACTCAATACATGAGAACTATATTATTGATGGAGGTAGCCGTCTTGTTCATTACACGCTACCCGAAAACTCACTTTACTCCCCCCACTGAGCTACGCCGTACTCGGCGTTCACTCTTCCCTCGCAACAACCTCGGCGGGAACGCCATGCGTCCCTTCGTTGAATGGAAACGTAGCCGGAATAAATTCATTAATGGCGTATATGGCGCGAGATACTCCTAGGGGGTGACCGAGAGCGAAATGGCAGTTACGCTGACGACGCAATGCGGCGCCTATAACGCCGCACGAGGGAGTTGCGACGTTGTAGCGACGCTGACGCCCCGTGAATGCGCGTACGAGGCGCGGCTAATTAGAGACGCGTCGCGGGTGCGAACGCGAGAAAGTTTTTAGGGGAAAGCGCGCGACCGTGGAAACGGCGGAGCAGGTCCCGGGAGAGACGAGGGAGGGATTTGCGGACGAGCGCACTTCGAGCCGCAGTGTATGTTTCCCTCTTTTTTTTATCTTCTTGAGTTCTCCTCGTAGCGGCAACATGCAACTGTCATCTACAGAGTTCGGGCCGCAAACAACGTACGCCGCGCCGCCCCTTTCAGCGGCCGACGGCGCCTGATGAGTCAATTAGAGGGGAACTGGCATCGTTACGTGTCAGCGTGCAAATATGACAGCGGGCGGGCGAGCAGGCGAGCTCGTTCCAGCGTCGTTCCGAGGAAGCCGCTTGCGGTACACCCGATGCTGGGAACGAGAACGCCCTGATGGATGTCGTATACACAACGAGGGGCCGCTCCTCGTTCGTGAGACGGCGGCCGCATCTCTCGCTTTGCGTGCCCCCCTCATATGCACGGTGTATGGTTCCAACTGCTTCCTTAGCGTGCCTCTCTGTGTAAAGGAGTCAGTTGCGATGCGAGTTTGTCTATCGAATCTAGGCGGAGGATCAACTGACACCGTCTTGTGTCACTGCATTTTGCGACCACGACAAAGCATTCTAAGACATTGTTTTCGAATACTAAGGATAGCGAATTGGCCAAAGCTAGTTAGGTATCGCGTCAATGAAGAAAAAACGAAGACATGCGACAGCATTTGAGTACGGAAAGTGAAGAAATCCGGACACAGGTGTCGATTATATTAGGGTGTTTTAGCAGTGCCGCTAAACCGTACGGTAAGTGTGATAATACCGTACCGTCCTGAACGATACGGTGCCTTTTATTAAACTTGTTGCTCGCGAGTCGCTCATTGCGTACTGCAACGGGATGACATGATCAATGTTGCTTACAAGGTCTTGCGGACTAAGGAAGCTGTGCGCCGCCCACGACAGCACGGTATTTCCGTACGTGCCGTACGGCAAACAAGCACTGCTAAACACCCTGTTTAGTGAACTTAAAATGTTGGGGTCTTTATTGAAGTTTTTGCGTGGCAGTGGCCATTTGAATACGCTATAGTACTCCCGCTTTATACTTTCCTCTTTTTCGTTAGTTCTTGTTCTTTCAAGCGCCTATTTTTCTACCTGCTTTTCCTTCCCATCTTTCCTCCCTTTCCCCCCTCCCCTCAGTGAAGGCTATCAAACCGAATGCTACAACTCTGGTTGAGCTCTCTGCCTTTCTCTCGTTTTATTATCTCTCTGTCTCTCTCTCTCTCTCGGGGATCTTTCCAAAATTTCTTTCCACACTTCTTCCCTACAGCCTACGAAGAAGAGCATGCGCAGTGTGTAAGCTGAAGCACACTCGTACGCAATTGCAGACATCAGCGTGCTGTCGTGGGCGGCGCACAGCTTCCTTAGTCCGCAAGACCTTGTAAGCAACATTGATGCAGACATCAACGTGCACTTCCTTAGATATACAACAAAAACTTGTGAGAACTCTTCAATATCTCGCAAGTTTCAATATATTATTATTATTATTATTATTATTATTATTATTATTATTATTATTATTATTATTATTATTATTAGTTGCAGTTATACGGAAGCTAAACATTAGAAAATACGGAAGAAGCAAGCTCACAACTGCGGTCGAAATTGGCACGACACCTGCAAGGAAGAATTGCTTCATTTAACGCTTTTTTGTTTGTAAAATAGTTGTGACGCCGTACAATCGCAGAATTAAATCCACCCCGTCAACGTCGAAATTATAGTTCCCCCCAAACGCGTCAGCATGTATTACGCACGCTCATTCGCGTATCATCAAGGCCGAGGCAGTAAGATCACTTCCAGCGTAATCTTGCGAGAAGAGTTGGCACTCCGCCGGCGGGAAAGTGATAAGACAGCGGTGAAGTATAGTCGTCTGCAATCTCCACGCACGTAATTGGTCTCGCTCGCGCTGACGATATCAAAACAGGTGCCACGGCTCACAACTGCGATAAGAGGAGCGACGAGTAATCGTTATCTTAAGCCGTCTTAAGCTAGGTTATCTTAAGGAGCGCAGAAACTTTAATTGGATCCGTGAAAAGACGCGTAATTCTCTAACGCTCTTGCGTGCAGATTTTTGACGTGGATACGTGTCCGCGCAACTCTCGTAGCGCGTCCTATTCGTGCGACAGCAGTGTCTGTAAGGATTATAACTTTGTGCGTATTATAGCACAACGCCCACCCTCATATCGCTTTAAAGCGCTGCTACGGAGAAACGGCTCGCAGTGCCCGCAGCCTGGAAGAAATACGGCACGCTGCAAAGGTGGCTTACGCGAAATCCTCTGGCGGTGTTATTTGCACAACAATTAGCCCGATCATGAAATGTTTATTTTAGGAGGGCTTATCGCGTTTTTAGGTACGTAATTAGGCCGACATGTCTGTTCCACCTGGTGTTCTATTTCAGAATGCTCCCGCCGGTGGAACGACTTAATCAGACGCGGATTATGTATTGTACGCTGGCGAAAGCGTTCACAAAAGGACGAGCGCAGACCTATGTGCGCAATCTTCTAGATGCGAAGCATCTTATGGTCGGGGCTATGTCCTAAGCTCAACCCCTTTCTCTCCTCTAGGAATCCTCTACTCTACGGAGCGGCCCCCCGCGTCCCACACCCCCCCCCCCCCCACAGCGCATGCGCGTCCTCTCCCCCCTATCTCTCCTCTCCTACGCTCACCCGCTTTCTCTACTATAGGAATCCTCTGCTCTACGGAGCGGCGCCCGCGTCCCACATCCCCACAGCGCATGCGCGTCCTCTCCCCCCTCTATCCTCTTGGGATCCTCTACTCTACGGAGCGGCTCCCGCGTCCCACACCCCCACAGCGCATGCGTGTCCCCTCCCCCCTCTCTCCTCTCCTACGGTCCCCCCCCGTTCTCTCCTCTAGGAATGCTCTACGGAGCGGCGCGCACGACAGGTGGTGCGACAGCTCCATACTCTGCTGGGGGGCACCACGGTAGTTCCGCGGTATGAAAATGACGGAGCGCGCGTGCCTCATTCTCTCTCCTGTGCAGCGCCGCGATCAGCGCCCGGGCCGCTGCTGCGAAACGAGAGCGGCGACGTTTCTCCCGCTCAAGATAACCGTCTCCCCGCTGCTTCGCATCCACACACGGTTCCCTTTAGCGGGAGATGGGGAAGTTTTTTTTTTTTTTTTTGGAGAGTCATTAAACCATATAAAGCTTACTATCACGATTTTAATTCTGCAAACACCTTGCATAAGCCTCCGATAGAGCGATACTTCACGCCACTTCTGAGCTTCATGATGGGTGATAGCTAGCGAGAAAACCAAACATCACCAGTCTGTAGCGGTAATTTGTTTCCAATCCTTGTTTCCCGCGAAAAGTATTCGACGATTGTACACCGTAGCATTACACGACAATCACAATTATATCAAAGCAGCTAGTTAACCGCAGACATGTCAATTGTTTATGCAAGCGACCATTTTCATAATTGTAAAGCTAGCTTTCCTGCTATGCAGTTTGTCCTACTAATGGCGGCGAGGTACTTCATACGAACAGCGTATTCAAGCGCAGCTTGCCGACTCGGCTTTCTTGCTTAATGGACAAGCCCCAGGGCGCGCAACTAGGGCCTCGTCTCCACTTGAAGCACGGCAGGATACGCAGTGCAGGAGAGCCCACTTGCGGATAATGGAAATGGTCCATTGAGGCGACCGAACCTAAATACACGCCAAAACCACGTTGTGACTATGAGGCACACCGTGGTGCAGGGATCCGGAAATTTCGACCGTCTCGTGTTATTCAACGAGCAGCTAAATCTACGTACATGGGCCTCTAGAATTTCGCCTGCGTAAAAATTCGACCACCGCGGCTGATACCGAACCCAAGACGTTCGGGTCTGCAGTAGAGCACCGGAACCACAGCGCCACCGCGAAGAGTAATCAGGTTGAGGAGGTCTTTCTCCCGACACTTCGTTAATGGGCGCGTTGTACATCCACCATCACGCAGAGCACGCAGTGCGTGCTTTCGAAAGGCGTCTTACAATAACCTAAGTGTCCCATTCCTCCGTACTCAGTGAATATCAGTCGTACAATTCTGTGCAATGTGTGTTTTTTTTTTTTAGGGAGGGTGGGGGGGGGGCAACGAGAATGGGGCAGTTACGAATCGATCAACCTGACAAAGCTGACCAGCAATAATGATAATTGATAATCATAGTTGACGGGGTGATGACAGTTGTGGCGTTCTTTGATGAACATCTGAGCGTAAGCTCTCGCCTTCTGTACATACAAAAGTATGATGATGATGATGATGATTATTATTATTATTATGTGGGTGGTGTTTAAAGGCTGGGGAGCCACGTCTGGTCCAAGAACGGCAATATAGCAAGCGACAATCAAAAGTAAAAGCACTTCTCGAGCTGTATATATATATAAAAAGCGTTTCCGTCGTTCTTAAGAATAAAACAACTCGAGAGGAGGGCACGGTAACCCTTTCAACGCTTTAAGCTCCCTCCGCGTGACAAAGCACCGGAGAAGCTTTTCCGACTCGGTTGATCCTTCTCGAAGCAAAAGCGCGGCAAACACTGCAAATCAGGACTGAACTTAACCCGCAAGAAATTCGGCCGCGTCAAGGCGAAAAGGCGATAGAAAGGAAGAAGGCGTCAGTAAGAAAAAAACGGCGAGTTCACCATCGCCCCAGAAACAACGAAAAAAAAAAAAGAAATAAGGGTGATACAAATACGGCACCTCCTCCGGGCATGCTGAGTATCTTCGGTGTACGTCAATCTTAGGAAGTATAGAGAAAGGAAAAGTCGGACACGAAGGGAGAAAAAGCAAAAAAAAGAAAACGGGAAAGGAAAGGCATACTATCGGAAGCGGTCGCTATCGATTAGGCGTCATAAGCCGACAGGCATTATTAACGGCACACCGACGGGCGGCGCAGTCTCACGAACTCGCCACGCTCTCTTCTTCTCAAGGCTCCTTGCGACGGGCGAGGTCTCGCCGCCGGGCGAGCAAGAAGAGCTCCTCTGGCGCGCCAGCTAGCTTAGGGAAATGAGCGTTCGAAGTAGAAGGCCCTGTTGCTCGGGCAACACTCGCCTCTCATCGAAACGCGCACTGGCGCGCTTCAGAAGCTCCTCAGCGAGCGATGAAGCGAAGGCGCCTGCTCTCGCGCCAAGCACGCTGGAGGCTGACTGAAAGGCTTCTTGAACGGCTGAAGTTAAGCGCGTTTACTTTGCTCTCGAGTATTGCCTAAAGCAGCATTACCGCGCCGCATTTTCACCGGCGCCTACATTCTGCGTAGATGATTTACTCTCTTCTTTTTTTGTTTTCGCTTTTGACTCACCCCATACGCTTCCACGCCGAAGTCGTCGACTTGATCCGGCGCTCGGTGCGACTGGTGATAAGTGGAGAATATAACGGTAAAGAGAGACTGCCTGCCAAATACCTTTTTGTTCTGGATATACTTAGGCCTTCGCTACGCGAATAGTTCTGATCCTTTTCGTTTTTGTATGTGTGTTTATGTACATCCTCTCCTGCTTGAACTACGGTCTGCGGTAGTGTACAAAATAAATAAAATAAATAAAGCCCCAACACCCCAACGTCATCCATTCCTTAATAGCAACGTCCTTCCATGTCGCCATTTTTGAAGCAAAATAATTATGGCGGATACTGCGTATATGCGTGCGAATAGACGATAAGCGAAGGTCCTATTGGTCTATACCGGAGGGTCTTTTCTCCCTGTATACGTAGCTGAATACTTCTTTTCATTTCATTTCATTTTATTACCTTAAAGACCCCTCTAGGGGGTGTTACATAAGGGGTGAATGAAGAGAAATTATACAAAACGGTGGTGGTGGTGAAACTTTATCGCCCGAAAAGGGGTCCTGAGGGACACTCGGCTAGGGGCCAGCTGGAGAGGGCACCTCACACGTCGGGACAGAAAGCCCGAAGCTCTCCGCCAGTAAGCCACGTATGTCAATTGCGAGACAGGTAATGTGTTACACTGCACCGGCCACGGTGGTCTAGTGGTTATGGTACTCGACTGCTGACCCGCAGGTCGCGGGATCGAATCCCGGCCGCGGCGGCCGCATTTTCGATGGAGGCGAAAATGCTTGAGGCCCGTGTATCTAGATTTAGGTGCACGTTAAGGAACCCCAGGTGGTCGAAATTTCCGGAGCCCTCGACTACGGCGTCTCTCATTTCCGGGTTTTGGGACCTTAAACCACAGATATTATTATTTAATGTGTTACACTGAATGCTGAATGCTGCTGAATGCGTGCTCTGGTGCAATTAACCAACGGGTTCCTATACAGAAAGTCTTTCTTCTTGCGCAACTCGGTGATTTTCTTTTTTTTTTCTCTGTGCACTGTTGTCTCTGGCGCGAAATGAAGGCCGTGAAAAAAAAACGAAGAGGAAAGGTTGAAGCTTCAATCTATTAGTATATACTACGGGCCCCGTACCCTACGGCCCCATATGACCATTCTTGGCCAAGGATGTCCACATGTCGAGCGACCCAAATGTTGTTCATTCGTCAGCAAAGCAGCCACGCTGTAAGACCCAAGAGAAATCTCGCTTTCAAACTGCACTTGTACATTTTTCGCTGAAAGAATCCGTTGCAGACACTGAATTAGTGAAACGACAAAAGAGCTTCTGAACAAGAATGTCATGTCTTGCATCGCAAAATATTTTGCACTTGCACGCCAAGCTCGCCCTTAAAGGGCCTGGAAGACCAGCGACAAGTCGTCGCCAGAGCCAAGAGGGCAGTCGAAGCCATAGGGTTTCTGAACTAGGGAGCCCTCCCACCCATGGGCGTCGGCAGGATTTTGTTTTGGGGGGTGCAAACCCGTTTTGCATTGCTGCTGGGGTAGGGGCAGAGAGCTGGTTTACCTTGGGTGGGTGGCAAGTACTGGCGTGGCTTGAAGGGGGGCAAGTGCCCCTTTTGCACCCCCCCTGCTGACGCCCATGCTCCCACCTTAGGGTGATACCGGACATCGCCCGGAACGGTGTTTCGCAAATAAACGTTTATTTCTTTCTCTCTACTTCTCTCTTGTCGCGACTTCTCCGCCTCGGTAGTACCGCGGTTACGGTGCTCGGCTTCTGACACGAAAGTCGCGAGTTCAATCCCGGCCGCGGCACTCACGTTTCGATGGAGGCGAAATGATAGAGACCATTGTATTGTGTGATGTCAGTGCACGTTAAAGAGCACCAGATGGTCGAAATTTGCGGAGCCCTCCACTACGGCGTCTCTCATACTCGCATCGTGGTTTTGACACGTGAAACCCCAGAAAATATAAATACATCACCGCGAGTTTTCAAGAAATGTTATTTTTATGCGTAAGTGAGAGCTTATCGATGAAATTTTTTGAGCGAGCTAACAGCGGGCGGCACATGGACTTAGAGAACGCTAAATTTCCTACAGAAAACTAATATTGAGAGAACGTTGGGGTAGTTGGTATGGGCGCATTGTATATAAGAAAGTTAAGTGTGTAGACATGGGCACAACAGATGATAGCAAAAACGACGTTGATGTTGTCTTCTTCTGTACTGATCAGCGCGTTGTAGCCGTTGTAGCCCTGCTTCGACTGTACCCGTTCATTTCGACACCAGCAATTAACCAGTAGTTCAGTTTTCCGATTAGTCTATACCCGACTGATCCGCATGCATCGCACGTACGGCATGTCTCTACTAGCGTGAAATGTATAAAGAATGAACTACTCGGACCTGTCGCTAGATATCACACTACGCTGTAAGGTATAACTGAGCACTTCACTCACATCAAAGTCCAACAATAACAAGGTGTAGCGATGCATTGGAACCTTTGAACTTTTGAAGCCCATAAATCTTTGAAAAAAAATACCTACATTCACTTTCTGTTTCCTGACCTTTCTACACACTCTGGATTCAATAAAACTTATTACTTTTTTTTTCAATAGCTACGCTTTATATGAATTCACCTGAGCACTTCTTATAGTTCCCAGATTCGCCCATTCGCTACGGCAACATACGTCAAAGAGCGGTGACGCCGGGCTCAGGTTACAGATCAAAAAGCTTTTTTTTATATACCTATATCAAGTTCTAACCGCTCCTTCCGACGCACCGTGCGTACTTCAAGCAAGGTTGCGTAGCCTTTTTTTTTTTTTTTTTGGTATCGTGCATCCAATTCGAAACTTGGTTTCACCTCATGAATTTTGAATGCTCCTGCGCACCCTTTCCCTATATCCGGCCACTGAACTACGTACACCGGCCGATGCCTGAGAAAACCGTATTGACCAAATAATAAGAAGCGCACACTTTCCGAAAATTCAGCGTTGGTCGGGCCGGAGCTTATTACAAGCTAATACATCACGTCTCCACAGGCTGCAGGCAGATCCAATGTAACCGCCGTGGCGTGGTGAATGTGTCAGCAGCGTATGTACGTACCCCCTCCTATACAATATATATATATATATATATATATATATATATATATATATATATATATATATATATATATATATATATATATATATATATAGTCAGGAAATGAAGGAGCACACTTACGAAAATTGAATATTTTTTACTGGTTTACGTTTCGGCCGTGGCACGGTCGTCAGTCCGTGCCACGGCCGAAACGCAAACCAGTAAAAAATATTCAATTTTCGTAAGTGTGCTCCTTCATTTCTTGACTATATATGCACCGGACCCACAGAAATTTCTTTCGATAAATAAATATATATATGTATATATATATATATATATATATATATATATATATATATATATATATATATATATATATATATATATATATATATATATATATATATATATATATATATATATATATATATATATATATATATATATATATATATATATATATATATATATATATATATATATATATATATATATATATATATATATATGTGTGTGTGTGTGTGTGTGTGTGTGTGTGTGTTCCCATTCTAGCCTCACACACATATCTCTGTCAATTCATATATCCGAAGAGCTCGGGGCGTGTAAGTGCATACACAAAATCGCGCCCAGCACGGCCAGCATACCGAGAGATCAACTATAAAGCATAACTGCGAATACATAAAGCGTTATGCCCACATCCGTGTACATACGCTCGGGGCGCGCTCGAAGCGTATATAGTACGTGGATGAGCTGCCTTCCCGCATGACATCGACACACGCACGCGAGTAACTGCTGTCACGTCCACGCCAGCAGTCGAAGCTCGCGGGAATATGAAGGAAGCAAGGCGCTCCGCAGTCGTCTAACGTTCCCCGACGACGCTATGTACTCAGGCCGAGAGACCGAAAGCAGGCACGCTTAACGGAGCGCGGGAGATTCCAGCGGCAGTGCGTGGATTGGTGCCCCTGGGGCGATCAGCGTCCTCGCACTGACCGTAGAGGAGGAAGAGGAAGATAGAAGAAGCGAGAGAGCCTTACCCTGTAGGCAGCTGCCCGAGACAGCGCCCACACCAGCATAATCGATGACCGGCGTAGGACGTAGGTATATCGCCGCACGGGAGCGCTCCTGCGGCATGCGAGAGCGCTCAGCGTCTGAAGCCGGTGGGATTAAGCGGTGGATGAAATGCAACGGGCAAAACTGGAAGGCGTATCGGGGAGTTTGGGGAGCAACTAATTACCTCGCTTACCAAGTGTGGGGGGCCACTTATTGTTCTGCGCTGTATTTTTTTTTCTTTTTTCACATTTTCTTTGTTCTTTGCGGAGGCGTAAGCGAGAATAGCAGGACATAGCTATAGTCACTAATCCCGGTGTTTCTCGCGGCAGATTAACCAGATCGCGCTGATAGCAGGTCGGGTTGTCTCTGTGCCGCGTTCAGGCTCACCGGCCCTGGCGTTGATGCCTCGTGGGACAACATTGTGCATGCAATGTTCCATATCCTTGCTGTGCACGCTTCCAAAATCTCTCGCACCAGGTAATTGGCTTTGTAAACAGGCAACGGTTTGAGGTCAGTGGAGCGACCGCTGCAGCCGCAGCAGCTGTATGTTGAAGTGAATACAATAAGCTTTATGTTTAGTCAGTCAGGGCTGTTTGCTGTTCAAGGGTTGCAGCTACCGTCAGCTACTCTGAGTTAGGCGAAAAGATGAATGCGATGTCAGGTACGAAGACTCTCGGAGGGCCTGGCCCACAGTTTCAGTGCAGGTAAAGAGTCACCATGTTACTACCTCATGCGAGTCGTCCAGGTGAAAGAAGGGATAGGGGGGGGGGGGGGGAGGGGTGTATTGCGTGTAGCCGTTTCGTAGTCAAGTGGTTTGACAGTGCGTTTTCGCTTGCTTGAAGAATAATTGTGTGTGTAGTGGTGAAAAAAATTGGGGGGACCCTTAATCTTCGCCTTTAAGAGTTGAACGCGATAGCGACATCCTGTCCCGAGTGCCTACTTCAACCACTTAGTTCATACTTGCTATGCACCCACTACGTTGTGTTAAGGGAATACGCGCAGTAAGGTGTGTGCCGTTTGTAATGGGTGGCCGGCTTCAAACTGCGAAATCGTTATGATAGTCACATATTCTGACGCGCGATGGCAATTTACGCTTGTACGACGCAATATTCCTGCGATATTACATGTTGTATTGCGACGCCTATATAAAGGACGCTTGCGTTTGCGAAGCATGAAAGTTATTTTCACTGCATTTCCAAGCAGAGGCAGTTATTTTCACTGTATCTCCAAGCAGAGGCGTGGCTGTGCGGTAGAACACCTCCTTGCCACGCAGACGGAGGTCCCGGGTTCGGATCCTCACTCGGACCCGTAAATCTTTTTATTATTTATTTTATTAGCATCTTTCTGGATTTTTCGGTCACGGACAAGACGAGGAATTTTTCGCTCACAACCAACGACGCCGACAACCGACGCCGACGCCGGGAATTTCTGCGAAACGAGCTCTTAAACGCTATCGCGTTCAATATGCGTCGTTTGTGGCAGTAGCGGGCCGGCTTTGGAAGAGCAGGCAGCCCTTAGCATTGCATGACAGTGATGAACCGGTCTAACAAGATCATCGGGAAGTGCTTTCTCTTTAACATACACAGAACATCATCATCATCAGCCTGTCTACGCCCACTGCAGGGCAAAGGCCTCTCCCATGTTTCGCCAATCAACCCGGTCCTGTGCTTTCTGCTGCCACGTTATACCTGCAAACTTTTTAATCTCATCTACCCACCTCATCTAAGTCTCATCTAAGTCGCGGCGCATTGGCGCGACTAAAGCCCGCCGACAATATACGAAGTTGTAAACACACTCAGCAGAACATTGGGCCCAGATTATCGGTATATTGCAGCTGTTTGTCTTTAACGCGTCGAATACAGACACAGATTAGACCAGTGACCGAAAAAAAGAGAAGGTGAGTTTGTACGCATTGGACACCAACCACGCCCTCTTTATTTCCCCAATAGCAAACATAGTCTAAAGACAACACATAAGTTCCCTACCTCCCCTCCCCGCCCCCACCACCAACACAAAAAAAAAGTCTGCAGATCCACGAAGTGAATGCTGATGATGGGGCGAAGCAGTGTGCATCGGATCGCGAATGGTGGCCTTCTATTTTGTTCTGCTTAACAGCCTTTTATTTTGTTCTTGTTAACCTTTTGTTTTGTCATAATCTTTGATTGATGGGTGGTTAAATGTCGGTGTTTGAATGGTGTTGTGGCCTTTTATTTCATTTGTTTTTTAAAACCATATGCGCGCTATGTACGTTCTGTGGACGGTATTGCGCACAGATGTTTCGCACCTGCGCTTCGACTAGGGACTACGGCGAGCCTCGACGACAACGGTTTTCGTGAGAGCCTAAGGAGCTTCACCCCTAAAAACTATCTTGTCACGGGTGCCTCCAGTAAAAAATTCTGGCATCAGCGAACAGCTGTGCTTCAATTCGAACTGTTTATCGCCACGAAAAAAACGGAATCGTGCAAGAAAAAAAGAAAAAGAAAAAAAAGGGCAAACGTTGACGTCACGTGACTACAGCCTTATAGTATATAATACTCGCGAGTAAACTACATTTCGCACGTCTATTCAGCACAAAATGCACTCGCGAACATTCACGCACGCACGTTGCACGACGTGCCCGTAACAAGGCTCATCAAAGTGGCGCGCGACGTCGTTCTACAGAACGCTGCTTTCGTTTCAGTCTTCGGCCGAATGTGCCGTCACTCAAAACGATCGATAAACCATTGCAAGATCTATGTTTGCACTGTTCCTGACACATCGCTACAAAAAAAAAAAACTTTTTTTACCTTCAGTTTCAGATTCCGGCAACTGCTTCCGGTAACGGCCATAAAGCGCGGCTCAGCGTCTTTCTCGACGCCTGTTTAAACAAATAAAAAATAGAGAGTGAGAACAATTTCTTCCGGGGATCCATTTCTTCCACAACTCGGGTGGCTTTGACATCACACCGTAGGCAACACGCACCACAACACAATTATTATTATTTTTTTTTGCTCGCAAGCTACCAAAACAACAAGCCGCGCGATGAAAGAAGAAATTTTTTCTCTCTCTCTTTTTTTCTTTTTTTTTTTTTTACTCTGTTCACTTAGAAGTGGGTCCAACTAGGCAAGTAATAAGAAAACGAAAAACGGGTCGTCAGCTATCGTATCTTTCAAACAAGTAAGGCGGAAAGGAAATTGTTGATAAATTCCGTTTCAAAGCTATAATATTTCTTGCTCACTACTTTTTTTTTGCTAGCGTAGAAGCTCAAACAGCGAAGGAAAAAGAGGGAAAAGAAAGTCGATCCTGGCAAACTTCGCTCAACGAAAAATTCTCCAGCGCAAGGAGAAAAATAAAGTAAAACACCGATCGTAATCTCTGACACCAATAAATGCGCCACAAGCGGTAGAATACGCGAAGCTTTTAACAGGGTAAAAGCATGCACCGCTGTAGCAGCTATGTTGGCTCCCGCGAAAACGGTGCAGTGCATTACCCTACTATGAGAACTCCAGTAAATATTCCTAGTGAGAACTGCGGTGCTATAGTGTGCGAGTGGTTTTATTTTACTGTGATGTTTTAGCCAGCATGTGAACGAAAAGTAGCTCATCGATTTGCCTAAACTTTGACTCGACGCCGTCAAAGACGTTCTGCGACGTTGGGTCCCGATAATTGCGTCGTCCTGCCGTGGACACAAAGAGATGATGACGATGATGATGGCGTCTGTGCGCTGAGCCTTATTGGTTTGCCTGCTTATAGATCTCGGACTGCGCGGAAATACGAATGGTTATAGCGCAAAATCGAAGTAAGCATGGCTGGAAATGAGCCCAGTTGTAACTTCATTCCAGTGCACTGATTCAGGCAAGGAAGACTAATAAATTGTGTTTTTTTTTCTTTAAGTTTTCATGCAAAGCTCAGTTGAGCCGCTTCAATTTTCAGAATGTTCTTTTCTTTTTGTACTAACTTGGAGTGGGACCACTGCCTTCCACAGCTCAACGTAAAGGTGAAGCGCAGAATATAAAGGTGTCAGACAAACGTCTAAAACCATAAGCACAATAATTAAACAATAGTATCACCGCAGCTTGATCAAGTAGATTTCGCAGGAAGCTACGACAGTACTAGTGTCAATCAGCCAACCTCAGAAGCTTGACTGGGCTTAGTGACTGACTATTGGCGTGTAATGGTGGTGGTGGTGATTAGAAGAAGACAAAGACGCCTAATTTCTGCAGCCCAATAGGGAGCACGGCGCAGCGTCTAAGGCGTGTAATTACCAGACACATGTTCCTGATGCATCATCCACCTGATAGCACTTTGCTCCTTCTCCTTTCTTTTCATTCCTAATTCTCTTTCCCCCCATTGAAGGACAGTAAACTGGAAGCGCGTCTGGTTCAGTTGCCTGCATTTCGACTATGACGTTAATCATGGTAAACAGCCAATTGAATTGTTCCAGCTATCCACGAGCGTAACCACAAGCAAACTCGGCACGTTACTTCGTAGCGTCCTGTCCCACTTGCTCGCACTATAACGGGCTAGCTCATGAGACTCGTCATCGCAGTGACAGAGTCAGTCAATCGACTCCGGTCAATCAACCCCGAGTCAATCAGACCTGAAGACCATCCAGAATTTTCTGGTGAAACAAACTTTTTCATTTATTCAATTTATACGCACCTCGTCATGCAAAAAGCTTCATAAATTCGCTTAACTTTCACATCAATGACACGACGCGAATGGTCGACATTTTCCAGACAAAAAAGGCCTTTTGATCATCGATGTGATGATGTCAACTCAAGATACACTGCACACTTTTGTTCAGGCGGAGCACGCATAACTTCCCCACCGGGGCGCTGAGCCAACCTTTACGCCATAGGCACAGGCCGATAGGAGGGAGCCCCCGGCGCCATAAACTTTGCCATCGCGAAGCTATTCTCCAGCCCGGAAAACCGCATAGATAGGCACGTGGTTGCGGTGTGTTCGTAAGAGTGACGGGTGCTGGAGAAGGGGAGGCGCGCGTGCCCGAAGGGCTGCACAGCAGGTCGCGCGAGCCAACCTTCCGGTCAAGTGGTTAGAGCGTCCGCCTTCTATGTCGGAAGAACTGCGTTCGATTGCCGGTGTCACCGGCACCCACCGGCTTTTACTGCGATAGCAACTTTATGAACATTCGGGGTGCATTTTCACCCTGGCCGTCGCCGTGCGGTTGCATATAAAGTACAACGGCTATAACATCACCCCGCGGGTCGTATGTTATATATGCGGAAGTAAAACCATGCGAAGGCAGCCGCCGACGGCATCTCAAGCGCAGAAGAAATGTACCGTTCGTCGCACAAAAGGCCCATGGCGGGGATCCCGGGGAGGGGGGCTGCGTTTCTCCGGCAGAAACTGCGGACTTAAGTTGCAGTTCTTAGGGACTTTAGGATGTGGACTTTGAGTTACAGCCACCTGCGCGCCCTACCGCGATAAGTGCATGTTACCTATATTCAATATAGGTCATCGTTGGGACTATTTGCTTACTTACATTTTTTTTAAAGTAACACGGCTTCGCCAGACAGCATAGAGGCTTAGCGTGGCACTCACCACCGCCCGAGCCTGGAGAAGGAGGAGCACGCCCTGGCGCACACCGATCGTGTCCTCGTGGAGCTGGAGGCCAGGTCGGCGTCGCCTCCTCCCGTCGAGCCCGTGCAGGTGGTGGTGACCGCGCCGCCAGGGGTCGTGGTGGCGGTCGCGGTGTTGGTGCCGGCCGTGCCCCCCTCCCCTGGCGTCCAGCGAGGAGGGCAGGCCGTTCATGTCGTAGGCCGAGAGGACGCAGAAGCGGCCCTCGTCCATGCAGCAGTGCGGACAGCCCGACAGCGTTACCGCCGCCACGGCTGCGCTGCTAGAGACGGGGTGGCGGCAGTGGCCCAAGGGACGACGCGGTCGGGGCCGCGCCGGCGATGCTCACCCGTCGGTCGACGACGGGGCTACTGGGACGGATCTCGAAGGCCTTTCTGCCGCTCTCCGAGGACTCTACGATCGGAAGCCGCAAAGCGTGATGTCCTGTAAGCGGTAAAGAGAAACAAGCAGAACCCATTAGCGAGTATTATGTACAAAGTAAAGCGAAATTTCGTTTTGACAAAGTCGATCAGTTTTACTTCAGTGTTTTACCTTAATCTAACCATATTTACAGTTTTGGGAACGCGTTTAGTATGAAACAATTGGAAACAAGGCAGCAGGACATTTTTTTTCAAACGCTTCGTTAAAGACCACCTGTAAACGTAGCTCAACATTGAGTTGCAACGGTGAATAAGAGGCAGCCGATAGCCCGTCAGGGGCCCTGGCTCTTTTGCGTCTTGATGATCGCACCAAGTTCAAGAATACACTTGTGTTGTTTTCTCGCTCCATCATAACTTCGCACTCAACATATCATTTTTTCTCATCACATCACCAGTACTCTTTCTGTAAAACGCGCTCCTTTTTTTTTTTTTTTCGCGTACAATGTTTCATCAGACAGCCTCAGTAGTTGCCTCGTGATATCGCGCCGCAATCGGGCCCTTGTCCCTCGTCGCACACACAGTCATTCACAGTGTCTCTTTATTTCCTCTTTCCTCTCCATCTTTCAATATCTCCCATGCGTATATAGGGTAGCGAACCGGTTGTCCTAAACTGGTTAACGTCCCTGCCTTTCCTTCTATACTATTTCTACTTGTCCCTCACCGCGTGTTTTGGCACTCAATCTTTGGTTGCAAATAAAACACAACCGGAGAACCAAAGTTCCAGGTATGCCTTTTGTTTTACAGGAATACTTCGTTATAATGCCGGATACATGTACACTTACGCAAACTATATTACACGTACTTATATTAATCAAACTTTTATTTTATTATGAATTCTGGTTCTGGCTCAACAAGCTCCCCACTATCTAACTTTTCTGGGGCGGGCTCTGGCTTTCTCGGCCTTCTTACTTCGATTAATTTGTCCGCTGCAGTAGTAGTTTGGTTAAGGTGCTCGGCTGCTGACCCGAAAGTCGCGTGTTCATTTCCGGCTGTGGCGGTCGCATTTCCTATGAGGAGAAATGGTAGAGGCCCTAGTACGTTGTCATTTTAGTGCATGGTAAACAGCACCGGATGGTCAAAATTTGCGGAGCCCTCCGCTACAGCGCGTCTCATAATCATAATCATAACGTCATGATCATGCATTACGTTGACCCCGTTTACCTTCAAACTCCAAGGGAGTAAACCGAGTCTACGACAAGGCCACGTCCTCCAGGACACTGAAAAGATCCCAACGAGAAAGGCTACGAGCAACGGCAAGCGAGTATCGCAATCTTCAAACGCACGTGCCACCATTCGGTGCTTCCTACTGTCCCGGCGTAATCAATGCCGCCCTAACGAGCCACGTTTTCCCATTCACGCCGCTCATTCGGCGAACGGCTTTCGGCATCACAAACGACCCTCCCGAATAAACACCTATCGCCCAACAGGGACAAAGTGAGAGTCCCTTTCCTTTTTTTTTTTTTTTTTTTTTTTTTTTTTTTTTTTTTTTTTTTTTTTGTTTATCGGGGGGCTGCAAATAGAACAGCCGGGTGGCTGCGGAGGGCGCTCCTGAAATCGCACAAAAAACGAACCAACGCGCAAATTGCGAGCAGCAATTAGCGACCAGCGCGCTGGCTCCCGAATCGGCTGGTCGTTTGGCGCCCCCCGACTAGGGTGCAATCTGCCTCGAGCAGACGACGTGACGCACTTAACGTCGTGGCTCCCGGCAGAGAGAGGGTTTAGACTCGCGACGGGCTTCACGGAATAAGACGACGCCCTATCCTGCAAGTTTTAGGCGCGGAAGATCGTCGAAGCCTTAGTCACGGCGAGATTGGGAGCTCCTTGGTCCAACCCTTCTACATGTAAGCTGACTGAGGCGCTGCTCAAATACCGGCTTCTGAGAGACGCGGCGTCTACATAGAAAGGCCGAGGCGAGATGTTATCATCGAATGGCATAAGGGAGGCTTTTTGGACGGAATGAGCGCATAAGTGCGACGGGTCAGCCGGAATCGATTCGTACGGGACCCTCGCTTGGCAAGGCCATCGGTAATGTCCGCAGAAGGGATATGCGCGTTACGCAAGCGGACGGGGGGCGCGGCGCTGGAGAAAAGGGCTCATTTTCATCGCCGAGACGAGAGCGCGCACAAATCAACTCGATCCGCTCATCAGGAACCTCGTGAAAAGGGCCGAGCGACGTTTGCTAGAAGACATAGCTTAGATTCGGGGCGAACGTCTTTTAGCGAGGCTCGCATACGTACGAGGCAAACGTTAACTCTAATGGAAGGATGGCCGTGATGATTATGACCTGGTACGACGTTGACGCAATAAAGAGAATCGATTGAGCATGTTTAATGTGATGCAAGAAGGAAAAGCTCTGGAAAGAGTTGATCCAAGCAAGCACTGAAATCAAGCAGGGTCGCCAAGAGGGTAGCCGTACTTATGCATTCGCCGATGAGGGCTTGGTGGTGTAACTTTCAGAGAGGGGGCGACGTAAGCTTTGGTTTACGTGGTTTAACGTCCCAAAGCGAGTAAGGCAGCGAGAGGTGCCTTACTGGGGGGCTCCGGGTAATTTCGGCCACCTGGGGTTCTTTAACGTGCACTGACATCGCCAGTGCACAGGCCTCTAGCATTTTCCCCCCGTCTTTCGGGTCAGCAGCAAAGAAGATGGACGTGAGGGCAATGCCAAGAGGGTAAGTATGCTTAGCCCTGTTGCCTACCCTGCACTAAAGAAAGGGCAAAAAGACTGAAAGTTAAGGAGGAGGGTAAATTTTGCGCTAACACAAGCACACAAAGAAGAGTTCAGCGTCCAGTCCATTAAAGAAAGGTTCGTTCAGGTAGGCATGTTTCAAAAAACTGAGAAACGCTTCCAGAGGTGGCATTGAAGTCCAAGGAAGACAAACTCGATCGTACTTTCAATGCCTTACGTATCTTGATTTTAAACACACAACAGTTACACACATTCCTGAATGCCAACATGAAGGCAAGTATTAGAACGTTCTAATGTATTTTAAGTGCGGAGCAATTTAGGGGTCCGGGCTGTCGTATGCTGTCCTTGTCTGCTGCCTTCTTATGTCGTCGATTAGCGTAACGCAAGCAAAACAATGTATAGCATACCGATGTATCATATCCGAGTATAGTATAATACAGCAAGGGGGGCGGGAAAGGAAAGTGAGGTTGAGGATTAGGGAAAGAAGGAAAGCAGAGGGTAAAGCATTACATAGTCATGTATGGCGTCACACAGGTAAAGCCACGCATGGCGTAGCCACGTGTAGTATGGTGTAGTAAGGGTGCGCGAAATGGAAGTAAGGGTGAGGAGGAAGGAAAGGGGGGAGGGTAAAGCATAGCACAGCCGTGTACAGTATGCTATAGCAAGGGCGTGGAAAAGAGAAGTGAGGGTGAGGAGGATTAATGTGATAATGAGGACGAGGGAAACCTTCATTTGCATCACAAATGAAGGCTTCCGTTCCCGCAATGAACGCCGAGCACTCTGCACGGTTGGAATGCAGGCACGCGCTTGCCCGTGAACGCAAGCGTCGCTGAAGAGCAGGCGAATCTCGGCTACGCACTTCATACAGCTTTCACAATCAGTGCAACTGAATAAATATTAACTCGATAGCGTTAAAGAGCTCGTTTCGCTGAAATTCCGGCGTCGGCGTCGGCGTCGTTGGTTGTGAGCGAAAAATCATCATCTTGTCCATGACCGAAAAATCGAGAAAGATGCAAACAAAATGAATAATAAAATTTTCCGGGTCCGAGTGAGGATCGAACCCAAGCCGTCTGCGCGGCAAGCACGTGTTCTACCACACAGCCATGCCTCTGCTTGGAAATACTGTGAAAATAACTTCCTCTGCTTGGAAATGCAGTAAAAATAACTTTCATGCTTTACAAACAGAGGCGTTCTGTATACAGGCGTCACAATACAACACGTAATATCGCAGTAATATTGCGTGGTACAAGCGTACATTGCCATCGGGCGTCAGAACATGTGAATATCACAACGACATTGTGGTTTAAAGCCAGCCAGCCATTACAAAAGACACACACGTTACTGACGTTACTGCGCGTATTCCCTTAACACCCCGTAGTGGGCACATAGCAAGTTCGAAAACATTTCACGCGCATAATTGCTCGTGGTTTAAAGCATGCTGCCCATTACATAGTATGAACTAAGTGATTGAAGTACGCATTAAGGACAGGACATTGAATTTGCGTTCAACTCTTAACGGCGAAGCTTAAGGGTCCCCCCAATTTGTTTACTCTATTCTGCAAAACGCACAGCGTCTGTTTCATTGCTAAAATCGATGTCATGACGAGGCAAAAATGCCACAGTTGACGTCACTGTCACGGCTGACATCGCTTTGTGGCGAAGTAACCCGTGCAGGTTCCGGCGGCCTCGCGTAACGTGTACGACATGAAGTCGCGAAAAACTAAACTGCTTACTGAGAAGCGACAGCAAAGTTCGTTCAGGGACAATGTATGATGTCTTTAGGAAATGATCGCACCAGTTTAATGTCGTAAGTAGGCGTCGCCGACAGCGAGGGTAGGGTATTTTCCTACTAATACGGTGTTACCGTCTCCGCTAAAACATCTCATTACCTAGCAACATCACGAGTTTGCTCGTATGATGCCCTAAAGGCTAAGAGGCGTAGTACATTCGTTTTGGAATTGCAAAAAAGGGTTTTCATTGCGCAACATATCAAACTAGACCTTGTGTGGCATTCAAGCATGATTCAGGTGGTTAAGTTATACAAATAAAAGAGTGTGTAATTCCTAAATTGCGAATTCGGCAATAATCAAAGATTATCGAACGACTAGCCGAAAGCCAGACCTCTTTAAACGAGACTATATTGAAGCGGACATCGCGCAGATTGGATGGGCCCCGAGGCGACGCGTCGGAAAGTATGCGAGGTCCCAAAAGCTTCGTTGGGGCACTAAGAGAAGTGCACCCATGAACTATGCTGTCGCACTTGATGGCTTGGAAAGCGCCTAGATCATTCGGTCTTATTTATGGTATCTTGTTTTCTACGGCGAAGTTCAGTGTTTCTGTAAGTACGGCTACGTCTGGCGTAACTTACTATAATATCGTCGAAGAAAATAGCGTTAGGTGAACAAGGACACCAGAAAAAGTCACAAGGACACAACGCGTTTAATACACCACCTCGTGTCGTATTGTCCTCTAGTGCCCTTGTTCACCCAAGGCTATTTTGTTCGACGATCATGTACCAACAAGCCCGGACTTGAACTGTGCTGTTTTAATATCGTCAACGTCGTCTTGGCGTACAAAAACGATCCATCTGCCGTACTTCCCGCTGTCTTGTTGCATGTGCCTGTCCATGGAAGATGTAATATGAAAGGCTGTTCAATAAGAAAGACATACAGAGGAACAGCAACAGCAGCCACCGCGTGTGTCCCCGTGGAAGCACTCAAATACACGAAAGGAAGTGAGTCATGCCCCGAACACAATATGAAAAAAAAAAGAAAGAGTGTGTAACAATTTTCTGTGTTAGACCTCATTCGCCAGGTATATGACTCTCCTTAAAGAGAAACGTTAACTACCTTTTTGCGGGGCAATTTGGGCTTGTTGGTATTGTTGCATGATAGTGCAACAATACCAACAAGCTTTTGCAACAATACCAACCTTTTGCAACAACATAATGCAACGTATTGCAAATAAGTTCTGCGGAAACCCACAAGGTGGCGGAAGGGTTAATAAAGGGAAAATAGACAACCACCCATTTGTAGCGCAAAGCCACAAGGAAATCCATACGGATTTCTCAGAAAGAAAAGCTTCTTAGTTGCCGAAAAAAAATTCGTCCTGGTCCGGACCAGGACGAATTTTTCGGCAACTAAGAAGCTTTGTTGCATTATTAACATAACGCAACAATGCCAACCTTTTGGGTGCCACCACTCTCCGGCGAGAGTATAATATCTCTAAAGAGAGCTCACGTGATCCTTTAGCTCACGTGCCATTCTTACATCGTATATACTTTTAAAGAGAACAACTTACGTGACAAGTCAGGACTAACAGAAAAAAAAATGTCGGTCTCTCTCTCTCTTTTTCTGTTTTTGCTTGCACTGTACAAGGAAGGAGAAAGAGCACTTGCTTTTCCTCTTCGAATTATCTCTACCTCTGTCACGAGCAGGCAGGAACATCAACGCAGTGATGCGCACGCAAGCGAGTTTGGTGATTTATCAACGCTGTGCCCCGTGCTCTTATTAAGCTGCCGTCGCGTCTTAGCGCTGTTTCTACGGCCGCGATGATTGACAGGTCCGTTGATGGGTGAACACAAAAATAGAAGCCTCCAATTTCAGCGTGCATCCTCGACTCGTCTCCCGAGGTGAAATCTGCCAGTCCCAAAGAAACCGTCCACCGTCACCGGGCGTCAATTCCTGAGGGGCTCGTTTAGCATCGGCCTTTTATTTTTTTTTTCCCAGAGACAACCCTTATCTCACAACTTTTCTCTATCACTTGCTTTCTTCGCGTAGTTGTTTAAGTACAAAGGAGCCGGCTTCCCGCCTTTAAGGCGTTAGTAGAGACCTACCCTCTTTCCCACCCTCCTCTCCTCACAAGCACAACTTCTTTTTGACAAACAACTATTCTCCGCGCCCTAAAATGCCTCGGGCATTCGGCGGCACGCCTCGGCGCACAACGCGAACACCGGCGCCGAGCGTTAGATTCAAGCTAAACAGATTTCCTGTTTTTCGTTACTTCGAAGTCACTGAATATTTATTCGTTTCTTTGTTGTATTCTTTTTTTCTTTTCTATCGTCTGCCCAACGTTCTCAGAACCTCTAGAAACGTTGTTTCTGCATCACTTGATGTTTTATTTTCCATGTAGTATAACGCTGGCTCACACTGAAGACGACAACGCGGCGGCAAGAAGGCGCCAAGGCCTGCGTAAAAGTCTGTCGTTATTCTTTTGTTTTTACGCTTTACATTCTCCTGGTGCTGCTGCTGTCGAAATCACTCTCTTCGTTCTTTTTGTTGTTTTGTTGTTCGTATATTTGTTACAATGTTCCACGTGCTGACGTCCCTTCAGGGCCTATCGCAGGTCGCCAAGCCCCCGTCAGTGGCCAATTCCGATCGATAAACCAGGTCACGAATGGCGCCTCGTTCCGAACTTTAGCGCGCATCTAACTATAAAGATCCTCGAAGGAATGTACAGAGTTTAGAAGTAGCACTTGTTTAACGGAACACCTGAACGGTAAGCGGTAAGTTACTTAGCAATTCCAATGATGATGATGATGATTCCTGGGATACTGGCACAACCCACTGCGGGGGATCGGCCACGAAACGTGCGGCAGTAGAATTCGCGAAAAAAAAAACAGAAAAAAAGAAACAGAAGAAGAAGAAAGAGGTAGGGAGGATATGTGAACGAGATAATCTATAGGTAAGCAAAAATGGTCATAATTTTGATGTCTTTTTTGAAATGCTACTTAAACTAATATCAATCGACTGAAATAAATAAACTATTAAATAAATGAATATTTTAAATGCACTGAGAATATTAACATGGCATTCTCTTTGTTTCTTTTATGAAATTACATACAGCATCGTATATGCCCCTGTTACAGTGCCCCAGTGCCGACGCCCCCAGGGAGAGTAATGTCGATGTGGAAAGCTCAAGGTCATTTTTTTTGAAAAGGTGGTTTCAAGAATCTTTGTCTTATGTTCTGATATCTGCGACATTCAATGAAGAAATGTTCGATCGTTTCTGATTGATTACAATAGCTACATTGGGGGGGAAGGAACGAATCCAGGCCTGTCCAAGTAATAATTTAGTGACGGAATTCTGCATCGCAGTTTAGTTAAGGTAACTTCCAATTGCCTTGTGCTGCACCATGAGCTTTTCCACGGAAACCTAAGGTGCTGAAAATTTATGTCGCTTAGGACCGAAGATTTAGTGCGTTCCTCTTGCATACAAAGGTTTCTGAATCGTGCGAATGTCAACGAAAGTAGAGTAGAGTAGATCCTTGAATCTGTGGCGCACACCCACGTTGGGGGGATTGGCCAAGAACCGGATAGTTTTGTAAAATTATTTAATAAAAGTTTAAATTTGGTCTATTTAAAAGAAATAAGAATGCAACAGGAAGAAATTAGTAATGGAGTGTAATAATGAACTGGAAGAAAAACAATGAAGCGGTGAATTTAATTTAAATTAACAAAAAAGAAAAGCAGGTGAGAGAAGTTTGGAAAAGTATAAAGTAGGAGCAAAGATCGACTTCAACGCTTAAATCTCTTTGAACCTTTAATGAACTCCTGCAGTGCATCAGCAATGTTCCCGTCACAGCTTCGAGCTCTTAAAACGTCGTCTTCTTCTTCGCGAGTGTTGGGCACTGCCTTTCCGAGTATAGCACTCGTCTTCATCACTTCGATGCAAATATTAACGCGATTAAAGCTGGCGCTGTACTCTAAGAAAACAACATTTTTGTGTTAAATTCTTCAAAACACCTCGATTGCCAGATCATGCAAAGCAATGGCGCAACTTTGTTCACTGTCTACTGTTTCTTTCTTTATTATTGTTTTTCTTCCCGCCGTACGCTGACACGAAACTATGACGTGCCGCATGTCGCATTACTTTCTCGTACTCGTAGCGCTATGTGCAAGCAATGCTTCCAGCGCCCGAACATTCACGGTACGGACGCAGACATTAGATGAGTCAAACTCGGTTGCGGCAAAGGCTCCGGTCACATAAGGAAAACTTGAAGGAAACCGCCGTCTCATGTGCTTATAGTATATACCTATCCCTTCGTCTCTCCCCCCATCCTCATACTTCATCACTCTTTCTTTCTCCCTTTCCTATCTCCCCTAAGCAGAAGCGGCTCAGAGAGTACTATTTATTTATTTATTTATTTATTTATTTATTTATTTATTTATTTATTTATTTATTTATTTAAACATATTGCGGACCAACATTCTGGTCCAAGCAGGAGTGGCAAAAGAGAACATCAAGTGAATTGTTACAGCAAGAATAAGAATACATGACTTTGTCGCAAAGAAAAGAACACAATCATCAGTACGCTAAGACAGGCATCACGTCTGTGACAGAGAGAGAGAGAGATGGGATGCGGAGAGGCAGGGAGGTTAACCGGAAATCAAATATCTGGTTGGCTACCCTGCACTGGGGAAGGGGTAAGGGGAGACAGAAAAGTAAGGAAGAGAGGAATGAGAGAGGGAGGGAAGCAGAAACACACACACAAACACAGGAGTGTCACAAGCGTTCAACGAAACAACATTACAACATATTGGAACGCTAGACACCAACGAGATAATTTTCTAATAGCTCTTCTTTTAGCGCACTATCTCTCTCGCTCCCTCTCACAGTGACAGTATCCCACTCTTTAGTCATTGTGGGAAGATAATTTACTTATATAAATACAATTAATATGTTTCTCTTTATTTTGCACTTAACATGTTCCTTTAATGAGAGTTCATGTGGATTACGAAGATTAAGGACGTTTTCAATGTGTTACATTACATGTCTGCACATTCTGCAAACTGCTCTAACGCGCACATTCGTGCATTTTGGAATTATGTATTGGAAAGAGTCTCACACGTAAGGTAAATTTGGGAAATAACAAGAGTTCCTGCTTTGCCACCTCTTCCTCATGTACTGTGTAGTGCACATCACTGTCTGACTGGCCGAGAATATAGCAAAATTCCATGAGCTTCCTATAAGCTCTACGACCTGCGGCTGGGGAATTGTCTGTTCGGGGTGCCATGCCAGCACCGCCATGCGACAATACCGCAGCCAACCAATCAACTAACCATTGAACCAACCGAGGAACACACACACGCGCGCACGCACACAAACACACACAAACACGCACACACACACACACACACATACACGCACAAACACGGTCACACACACGTACGAATACACACACACGCTCACACACACACACACGCACAAACACACACAAACAAACATGTGATTTCATGATTAGACAAGCGGCGCCCAAAACACGACCTCGCTTGCGCGCACTCTTATCAATAACACTCTCAATGCTTAGACGCTCCGCTTGCAGTATCTTAGCACGGCCGGTACATACAACGTACAAGGCATAGCGGCCGTAGTTTTATTGCTCTTATTATTCGAACGGAATCAATGTTTCGTAGCCGACTTCTTCGATTTAGAGCGCTGCTCCAGACGAAAAAAAGTGCATCGATTCCGTGAGATGCATGTCGATTAGGACCTCGATTACGCGGGAAGTGAAATTCCTGCCTCCGATCAATCGATTCGCCGTCTACGTCACCACGGCGTGTTCGGCCCGCCTTCTGTTTACTCCGGAGCGGTCACGTTAGAATGCTCCCACTTGGAATTGCATTTTGCGACGAGGAATGAGGGGCATGCCGCAGGGGGGAAGTTCGCGAGTTCGGAGTGCAGCCGCTCTCGAATCGATGGGGCACCTTGAAGAGATATCGCGCTGCTCGGCGTAGAAAGGGATTGATGGCGGACCTCGCTCAGTATTCAGCGGTTGTGCTTTGATATTCCACAAAGTGCAGCGAATAAACATTAACAGATTCTAACTTTTACCTGACCTAACCTAACCTAACCTTTTAACCTAACCTAGCATAACTTCCTAACCTAGACTAACCACCTAACCTAACCCCCTCTAAGTTCATTCTGCCTGGACTGTATACTCCAGGACTCGAATAATCAATAGAGTTTGAAAGAAAGATTAGCGGCGCAGCAGCAAGCAACGTAGCGAAATGAACACGATACAGAACTATAAAAACTCATTAACGCATATAAGGAACTTGGGAAGAGGGAATATTGTTCGGAGGTTATTTTTTGCATACCTTAGAGCGCTCCACCGTATACTCTGAAAAGGAAGGGCGCATTTGGGGCGTCATTGTGCCACACAGCAGTAAACGTCAATAAACGCCATATATCTGACGTGTATTTCCTTGCGTTATCTTCACGTCACCGTAACTTGCACGTGAAAAATAGCGTGTACGCTATCAGCGTCACATAGGATTCTAGATAGGAAAGTAGGAAAGTGTGCCTATAGTTTTCAAGATATTAAACGCAAGCAAGCTGTATGGCGCTTATTGACGCGGGATCGAGAGTCTCTCCAAATGGGACAAACCGTTCTGGGAAGGAAGGAATACAAAAGGGAGAAGGCAGGGAGGTTAACCAGATAGCAGTCCGGTTGGCTACCCTACACTGGGGGAAAAGGGAAAGGGGAGTAGAAAGATGAGAGAGACAGAGAGAAAGAAGCACAAGAAGAAAAAAAAAAAAGAGAAAATGATCAACAAATACGCTGACACTTCTGTGGCGTGGGCACTGCACAATAGTCACAGACGTTCACAAAGGCCCGTGGTCCTTAAGAAACTCAACAGCGCTTTAACTGCCTTGTTGGCCGACGAATGATGGGGACGGTGCTCCAGCAGCATCTGCACGGAGAGCGGCCGATCGTCCAGTCGTCGCATCACATCACAGAGCGTTCGTCTTTCAGAGGCAAATCGGGGGCAGCGGCATAATAGATGATCAATGTCTTCCTTGGTGCCGCAGACCTCGCATGTCGAACTGTCGGTCACTCCAATTAATGCCGTGTATGCTTTCGTATAGGCCACCCCCCAACCAAAGCCGACAAAGAAGTGAGGCTTCACGCCGACGAAGCCCGGCTGGAGGTCGGAGTTCCAGCGTTGGATTGATTTGGTGTAGCCGAGTGTGTCTTATGCTTGGCGTGTTCCACTCCGCCAAGCATAGTGTACGAGCCAGGCGACGAAGCTGCTTAGCAGCGTCTGTCCTAGAAAGAGGAATTGGAACGGTAGTCTCTTGCTCATGCGATGTACGAGCCGCGTTGTCTGCAGAAACATTGCCACTGATCCCGCAATGACCAGGTAGCCACTGAAAGTCAATCTCATGGCCTTTTTCTTTGACGCGGTGATGTATCCTGAGAATTTCGTATGTAAGCTGTTCGTGGCATCCGCGTCGGAGAGCTGACCGCACACACTGTAACGCCGGTTTTGAGTCGCAGAAAACAGCCCATTTGCACGGTCTCTCAGAATCGATGTACTCTAGGGCACAACGCAGAGCCGCAAGTTCTGCCGCCGTAGATGTTGTTACGTGAGATAGTTTGAGCCGTAGTGTTACTTCTCGTGCTGGTATCACCACCGCACCACCAGAACTGGACACAGTGGTCGACCCGTCGGTGTAGATGTGCACGTGGTTGTTGTAGGCTTCGTGCAAGAAAAATAGGCTCAGTTGCTTTAATGCTGGGGCAGGTAACGCTGATTTCTTCTGCAGTCCTGGAATTTCGAGACGTACTTGTGGAAGGTACAAGCACCACGGAGGAAAGTCCGGCTTCTCCGCAGGCGCATACCCTGTTGTAAACGATGCGCGATGGGCATAGACAGTTTTACTAAATGGCGTACGGGGCCTTTCAGCCGCGAGGCTTGCCAGGTGGTGGGAGGGGTTCCTGGCATATTGCCTGAGGTAGGTACGCATGGTCTCAACGGTAATGTGCGTCGTGATTGAATAATCCTGAGCAATTGCGATGGTTTCAGCGGTTGATGCACAGCGTGGTAAACCAAGGCATATCCTAAGAGCCTGGGCTTGGATGCTTTGGATCGTGCGCAGGTTCGTTTTGCAAGTATTGGATATTGCAGGAAGGCTGTATCGCAGGAACCCGATAAACAATACCCGGTACAGCTGTAACATAGAGTGTATAGACACTCCCCAAGTTTTTCCTGCAAGGAACTTGAACAAGTGACAGGTAGATGTCAGCCGCTTTCTCACGTAGTTGACGTGTGGGGTCCAAGACAGGTCTCTGTCGATTATAACACCCAAAAATCTGTGACTCCTGCTGTACGACACACATTGCCCGTTAATTGATACGCCATACACGGACATTGGCTTTCTGGTGAATGCCACGACTGCAGACTTTTCACTTGCGATCTCGAGTCCTTGATTACGCAGGTAGCGCGATGTCTCTGTGACTGCCTTCTGAAGTCGAGCGCGAAGTTGAAGCCGCGTCACAGCTGACGTCCATATACAGATGTCGTCAGCATAAATGGAGAGTCGTACGCTACTAGGCTGGTTGTCGACTAGTCTAATGAGGGTCAGATTGAACAAGGTCGGGCTTAGCACTCCACCTTGAGGGACTCCTCGGCTGCCGTAATGATCGGGTGTCGGGCCATTCTCTGTCTGCACGTGAAACGATCTCGTCTGCAAGTAGCTATGAACCCACTTATAGATCTTGCCACCGAGTCCTACAGCTTCTAATGCGTCGAGGATGGCTTCGTGCGTGACATTATCGTAGGCCCCTTTGACGTCTAGAAACAGAGCAGCAGATAATCGTTTGCTGGCCTTCTGGTGTTGGACGTATGTCACCAAGTCAACTACATTGTCTATTGACGAGCGGCCACGTCTGAACCCGGCCATAGCATCTGGATAGATTTCATAGTGCTCTAAGTACCATTCCAGACGCGTTAAGATCATTCGTTCCATCACTTTTCCCACACAGCTAGCGAGCGCAATTGGTCGGTAGGAGGAAATGACCAACGGTGACTTGCCAGCTTTGAGGAGTGGAATCAGGCGACTTGATTTCCATTCTTGTGGAACCATACCGGTCTGCCAGGAGTCATTGTATAACAGCAGTAGTGCCTTCCGAGCTTGATCTCCCAGGTGACAGAGAGCACGATAGGTAATGCCGTCAGGTCCCGGCGCTGAAGAACGTCTACACAAAGCTAGCGCAGCGTTCAGTTCGTCTATAGAAAATGGACACTCCATGCGGGGATCACGTGAAGCTAGTGGGCAGTCGGGCGTTCCCATCCCCGTTCCTGCGGAATTTGGTTCGCCGGCAATCCTTCTACAGAAAGATTCTGCGACGTCGATCTCCGAACATTGTAGATGAAGTGCCAGAGATTTGAACGGGTAGCGCTGTCCAAAGGTTGTATGCAGACCACGTACAGTCCTCCATATGAGCGACAAAGGCTTACGTGGATCGAGGGACTCACAAAAGGATACCCATCGGCGCGAAGCAAGCTTGTTCATGTGACGCTGTATTTTCTTCTGTGTGCGTCTGGCCAATCTCAAATCATAAATTGACTTTGTGCGTCTATATCTTCGTTCCGCACGGCGACGAATCGCACGAAGTTTCTCGAGCTCAATGTCAAAGTCGGTGCGTGCGGAAGTCATCGAAAATGAGCGCGTGGTAGCCTTTAGGGCGCTCTTCATTGCGTCCACTAGGTTGAATGGTGAACCATCACAACAGTCCTCCATGATTGACTTGTATTTTCGCCAGTCGGTGCACTGGATGGCTCTGGAGGACTTGGAGCTAGTCAAACCTTCAATCTTCAGGTAAGTTGGAATGTGGTCGCTACCACGCGTTTCCAAATCGGAAAACCAGTGCACTCTTCTGGCGAACGAACGTGAGACAAAGGTAAGGTCCAGGCAACTACTGTACACTGGTCCACGCAGATAAGTAGGACTTCCATCATTAGAGAGGCAAAGTTCGTATTCAGAGGCAAGTGACACCAACTGTCTACCTGTAGTGTTGACCCTGGAGCTTCCCCATAAGTAATGGTGGGCATTGAAGTCGCCAGTTATCACCCACGGCTGGGGAGTCGATCTCAAAATTCCGCCTAAGCGCTCGTAATTTAAACGAGTTGATGGAGATAAGTAGGCTCCGAGAATTGTGAATGTGATCTTGTTCTTCTTCACTGTCAGACAAACGTATTGATTTTCTTCGTCCGGTGGTACTGGGTGATGAACGTAAGTCAAGTCGCGGCGTATAAACACAAGAACCTTGCTGCATTCTCCGTGAGTAGAGGACATGAAGCATTCATATCCGGACAGTCTTAAGGGAGCTGACAGGTTGGGCTCGCATATCACAATGATGAGGAACTGGTTGGTGAAAACATACTGTCTGAAGTCGGACATGCGAGCCTTAAGTCCTCTTGCGTTCCACTGAAAGACAGTTGAATTCTTGACCTCCTCTTGAAACGGTCGCATCTCGCGGGCCATGGTTTTACCCTAGAGCTGCAAGCACCGGAGTCAAAGTATCCAGCAACTGCAGCGCGCTCTGCGCAGACGGGGTCTTCATGTTGCTTAAGAGAATGCGCATTGCGCTCATAAGCGATTGCAATATGACTATCACTTGGCGATCTTCAGTCGTATTTGAATCAGCGGCTCGTGAGGACGTAGAGGTCGGCGGGAATCGATGATGCTCTGAAGCAGATTGCGCTTGTGGAAGCGAGGGCCACTCTTCACGAGGTGCCCCTGCCTTTGCTTTTGTTGTTTCCGTCTTCGCAAAACGTGGCAGTTGGTGGTCAGTTCCTTTGACGGAAGAGTGCGTGTCTCTGTGGGCAGATGCGACGTGTCGTGATGATCTTCGGTGACGATGCCGTCGTCGCCTGACAGTAGCAGCCGCCTCTCTGTGTGTTGAATTGTCGCGCACCATACGTTTGAGTACCGCGCGCTCGTTCCGCAAGCGCGGGCAATCCTTAGATGATGCTTCATGTGCACCATGGCAGTTGGGGCACTTTAACACAGTCGCGTGGCAGGCGTCTTCTGTATGAGGTTCAGCACACCGCGGGCACACCACAGTACTGGTACAGACACCTTTTACGTGTCCTATCTTGAAGCATTTGTGGCACTGAAGGGGCTTCGGTATGTATGGACGGACTTGGTGGCGAACATGGCCAACTTTGACATGTGTCGGAAGGCTGTCTCCCTCAAACACAAGCTTCAGGCAACTTGAATGACCAAGCCTTGCGATGTGCGTGATGAGGGCGCCTTCTGTACATGGCTTTATTAAAATCGGAAAGTCGGCAGATGGGATGGAGACGTCGACATCATAAATGACGCCAACACTGCCGTTACCGCCTGTCGGAATCACTGATCTCACTTTGACATTGTCGATTTCTGTCACGTTCCGTAGGCTTTGCAATGCACTCCGGTGCAGAACATCTACTGCAAGTACATTCTTCCGGGGGTTGATCCTCACGTCTTTAATCTCATTTGGCACGAGTCCCTCGAGAAAGGCAGAGAGGACTTGCCTGTTTAGCCGCCGTAAATTGGTCGTAGGATCCATGGCCATGAAGAGCATAGTGTGTGGCCAGTGCTGTGGCGTAGTCGTCACGGTGGATACGCTTGCGGACGATGATGTTCGCAGAAGTCTTCTTTTGGCAGTTCGGCTCCTGACGACCGTGAAATCGTCGTCCGATGAGTCAACGTTGTCCGAGTAGAACTCGGTTGCCTCGCTGTCTGTGCCGCTTGAAGCGTTCCCACGTTTCCTTGACGCTACCGAACGTGACGGTTGGCCGCCAGGAAGGTCTTTGGAGGCTTCTTCATCCATTCTCGCATAGAGGGAGCGGTAGCTCCCAGAATTAGCAGGAAAACAATTCGAAAAATCGAGACACAGGTACAAGCGTTCTATAACAGAATCACTTCGTCGTCGTCCTTCCAAAAAACCGTTCTGGGGGTGTCTACACAACATTCCCGGTTGCGACGCAAAGCGCGCCAAGAGTCTGACAGTTATTGTGCATCAACAAAATAAACCATAGGAGTGAGAACTAGGCCACTGAAGCCAGGTTTCGCATGGAAACTTTCCGGAAAACGCATAAACCCCTACGTTATTTCTCTCAAAAACTGTGTGTGTAGGGGGGGGGGGGGGGAGAGAAGGGGGGGGTGTTTGTGCGCGCCTGCAGCCATTTAGTTACGGAGCTCGAAATTCGTCCCGGTTTCCGAAATTTGTTTCAAGCCCAGTTAAGCTCATGTTGATCATTATCATCAAGCTATAGATCGATGATAACGGTATAATGGACAAATATGCTCACTGTGCTACAGTTTTTCAATCGCATTACCAAGTTTTCTTCTGTTTCAGCAAGATTTTGGGATGGTAATATTTGTTTTGCCGATGGACTACTTCCCTGTCCCTGATTTCCCTTTCTTTGTCCCCGATAAAAGAAAAATATCTATCACTGTTACGTCGAAAGAAAAAAAAAAGTTTCGCGCTTCGTTGCGGGGCCTTATTCGCAGAAGAAAAATAACTAAATATACCGCAGAGGAAGCGAAAGACTCGGCGTACGAGACAATTACGAAGAAGTGTGTTTCTAGCAGCTGTATTGACACGGTCGAGAAATTTCCATCGCGGAGGAAAGACCCGTTTATCGCGAAGCAAACGCTCAGCTGTCGCGTCGCAATAAAACGATTTGTTTTATACATATTTGTCATACGTAATATGGAAAGAGAAAACGGAAATGTAAAAAAAAAAAAACCATCGACGAAGGCGTCGAGAACAGATGTTTGTCACCTTTCATTAACTCGACTTCCGAGAAGAAGCACTTTTCGCCATTACTTCCGACTATACATATGCTAATATCCGTCAAGCAGAAAGCGGACGCCACGATAAGCGACGGTGGTCGGGCTTCACTGCTTTACAAACTACTGCCTAATGAGTTTTTCTACACGACACGTTCATTCTGTTGGGCCGAATGAACTTGTTCTTACGCCACCGACATCACCGTGCACTTGCTGTGTTTTTAAGAAAGCAAAGAAAAGGGAAAAAACGTAACGAAATAACCGAGAGAAACATTTTCCAAAGCACCACGCAGCACAGGCATCGAAATGCGAGTCCTTTTGTCCTTTAACAATACGACACCGCCGCGTCGCTGTTCAGAGACGCATTTTAAAAAATTGTTAAACTTAACTCAAACACGCAGTAACACTGGTGAACAAGGCGTTTTTTCAGCGCACAAACCGCTTCCACACGCGTAAATAATAGATGCGCGGAGAGAGGAAATCGTGAAGCCATGGTGCGAAGCGCTTTTTTTTTTTGTCGCAACAAAGTAGCGTGCCAGCGCGACATGAAAGCAGCGTCGCGGTTATTGCGATCCTTTCTTCTCACCTAACCATACGCCGAAGCTTAACGTAGCAGCAACCACAGAGACGCACCTCCCTATCGCCGAGACCTGCTGTCACCGTTGCCCGTTTTCAAAAGCGCGCACCAGCCGCCGACACCGCAACCTCGAATGCCGCCCAGACACGAGTGGGAACCCGACTCGTGCCAGAACGCCACACACCGAGCGCGGTTGTTTCTATACAGCGACTGCTGGCAACAACGGGAAGCCTCCCCACGTACACACAACGCAGCGGCGTGGCGATGGTTTCAACGTGTCACCCGAGGGCCCGCTTTTTACCGGCCTCCCTTTGTTTGCCAAACCCCATTTGTTTGGCTCCGATTGTTCGTTGGCGCTGCCAGCCGCAGCCATTTTGTCTCTCGCTGGTGTAATTTTTTTTTTTTACAAAACTGCAGGTGCTGCCACGGCTACCGCCGAACGCCTCTTCTCTTCCTCTCTCTCCCTTTCTATCCCTCTCTTCCACGTCACCACCCCTTCTCTTTGGACGCTGCGCGTTTTCAATCAGCGTTACGCCCCCCTCCGCCTCGCGAGCTCCCGAACTACGCCGGCCGCGTACGTCACAAGGCCCTTCTCTCCCCCCAAGGCCTTCTTTCTCAAAGCCATTTTCCTCCTCTCCGGAGTGTTTCAAATTTATTGTCTTTCCCCATCGCCGTTCCGCGCCGCTGCCAGATTGCGGGAAAGTGCTCGCGCACCTCCTTCCCTTTTTGCCCTGTCGCGCTCTTTCCGCCGCCATGTTCTTCCTTCTGCGCTCCACGAGGAAGCGACGGCGCCCCGCAAAACACGCGGCATTAGAAACAGAGCGGCGGCCTAAAAGGTGGTACCAGACGAAAAGAAATGCGGGAAGTAATAGGATAAAAGGGAGCTCACCGCAGGGCCGCCGGTAAGGGAACGTGAAGCAAAAGGGCGCCCGGGAAGATCTCCTCCTGCGGCTTATATCTCGGCGTTGAAAGAGACTTGAAACTCGCCAGCAATCCCGAGAAACGCGCAACCTCACCGTGGCGGCATTTATGAACCCTCCCTCAAGTCGGTGGCGCCCGCCGCCGCACCTGCTACTGCGACGATATATTTATACAGCGATGTACTCAACATACAGCGAACAGGCGTGGTGCAGTTCGCTCGCTCGCTTCGTGGCTCACGCCGAGAACGGCCTTCCCAATCGTAACTTTCGGTTATCGCCTGGTAAGACACTTCGAAAAATTCGAAACGCTTGCTGCAGTCGTTGCCATTATTCCTTTGGGTGTTTTGGCGGGTAGATATCTGCGCGAGATGATGAAGATCAGACTGCGTCACACTACGTTGCTCTTTCAACGTAATGCAGATGGAGGCGCTCCATATGTACAGATGGTTTCCGCTGTGTTTTCTGACGTTTAATACGCGCTCGTTCATGAGCAGGTACACGAATTCTTAAGTATGCGTTCCTCTGGCGTTCGAGCCGGAGTCGAACCCAACCTTGACCACAGATGCCATTTCCGGCAGGGGTGATCCATTGCTGCAACGCATCACCTGGTTGAATACCACTACCTTTCAGTCTTCGCTCTGGTGGCAGCGCAGATGGTTCAAAATATTATTTAGGTTTATGAACAGGCGACGAAAGTTCGCCTGTCCCGGGAAATCAGAACTCGCATCATGGTTGACCCCGTTCCACGGAACATCCACCCAGTGCACAACGAGGGTAGAAGGGTGGAGAGAGCCAAGGCCATCCTTAAAAAGGTCAATCAGCACAAACTAGAGGCCCTCTTTGTCGATGCTGCCAGATATCACGGTGAAGATAAGTACGTTGTTTCGGTCGTGGACGCGGGAGGCAACCTGGTTAATTCAGCCTCGATTTACACTAAGTTTGCCCATGTGGCGGAGGAAGCAGCGATCGCTCTGGCTTTTCACAGCGCAAAAGATACCGCTGTTGTCTTCTCGGACTCGCGCACGGCAGTTAGATCTTTCTCGAACGCCCTTGTGTCTGAACAGGCGCACCGTATTGTGACCAAAGCACTTCAAGGAATCCGGGAGTGCAGCAAAGGTGGGTACCACATCACGTGGTTCCCAGCCCATCTAGACAACTCAGTTAACCCGCTCGGATGTAACCCTAACGAGCGGGCTCACCGAATAGCGCGCGATTTCACGTACCGCGCTGTCGCGCATAGCCAGGCTCGTAACGAGGTCGACATCTCTAAAGATCCGTTATGTACTTTTCATGAAATTTTTTCCCACTACCGTTTGGCCAGGCAAAAATTTCCACTACCCCACCCCAAATTGAACAAGCCCCAGGCAAGCACATTCAGACTTCTCCAAACCCGTTCTTATCCCACTCCTCGGTCCCTCAATAGGATAGACCCCCACTATTCACCGTCGTGCCTCAAATGTGGCCACGGCTCATGTTCTTTCGCTCATATGCTCTGGCTGTGCCCAGCCCTTAATGCCTCTCTACCCATCACGAAGGAACAATGGGATGAATTCCTGACGAGCAACAGTCTCCACTCCCAACTCCAGGCCGTCCAGAGGGCCCACGACATAGCGACGGAACTTCGACTTCCGGTCCCATCGTGGGCGGAGCCACCGACTTGATCTGGGGGGGGGGGGGGGGGGGGCTCTGGCTTCTCTCAATATCAGTTCCTCAGGACTCAAATAAAGTTCTTGTCATGTCATGTGATTCGTAAGCCCAATAACGCTATGCTTTCCACTCTTAAGGGCGAAGCTTCAGGATCCTTCAAGTTTTATTTGTTGTTGCGAACGCGTCAATTTCGGGTTTACCGAAGGGTCTTATGGCCACTAAATTATACTTAACGAGAGCGGATTGAGTCAGCAGTCGAGATGACCTTAGTCCGATCCGACACGCTCACAGTTGATGACATGGTGAACGGATTTTTGCTCGACTCGCATTCACTGAGTTCAACGAAGCCAATAAGAAGCCGTCACTCTATTTAGATGTCTTTTCTTCGCATTTCTATTTTGTACTTTTTGACGACTACGGGCTTAAGTAAACGCTTTTGATTTTTGTATGGTGACCCCGCTACATACGCGTCAGGGCATTTACCGGTGGTTTTCATCTTTCCTTCCCTCTCTCTCTCTCTCATCTCCATACTTCCATTTCCCATTTCTCCAGTGTAGGGTAGCCAACCGGGCATGTGCCTGGTTAGCCTCCCGGCCTTCTCTATTGTGTTATTCATTCCTTTCATCTTGCTCCCGAATTCAATGAAATCAGCCTGAATACTGGTATTTCAAGAGCCGAAACCTTGACTCGATTATGAAGTGCCCTACTGAAACGTTCCATGAGCTATTTCTATAAGCCCGCATGTGTCGCGCATGATCTTACGGAGTATATGTCGATTCTGTATGAATTCCATAAAAGTCCCTAATAATGTTACGGGATGGATATGAAATAACTGCGATGCTTACAGAAGGTTTCCATTGGGTACACCGTAGCTTGGGACTCCAGATTCATTTATTCGACCAGGCGTTCTTTAAAGGCCAACTCCGGCGATTTTTTGACCGTGTCAGGGTAATGGTGCTTTTATGTTCCTGAGACACTCTTGTCACGCGCCCGATAGCTGAAATGCACAGCGAATTCGAAAATAATTTTTAATAAGGAAAGAGGCGCAATACCGAAACCGAAACCCAACCGAGTGTACTGTCTACGTATGACGTAGTAGTTTGTTTCGAACCGGAAGTCGTACTAGGCATGCTGGCCCCGCCGGCGCGGAATATCGCACGCTCCTCCACAGAGAACAGAAAATCGCGCGCCAAACCAGCGAAGCTCCGGCCAAACACCGTCGCCTTGTGGCCAGCACAATATACGCTGTAGCGGCCAATGTTAGCGAACCCATCGGCTGCGTCACTTCCGCCGACCGGCAAACCAACACGTCACACACGCAATGTTGCCAATAATTGTGGGAAGCCGGGTGGGCGTTTGCAGACAATCTTTAAAATTCATTTGCACACAATCAGTGCATCTCTCAAGCCTGAAATTTGGCATAAATGACGGAAATGTGCAAAGGAACGTACGCAGCGAATTTCATTGAGATCCATTGACCTCGAAAAATCGCCGGAGTTGGCCTTTAACGAGCGCCTAAGTCTGAGTATACAATTCTATACCAACCTTTCACCCGCATCTAATTGCGGCCGTCGCGGCCGAGGTTGAACCCGTGACCTCCACTCAGCTCAATGGCGCAGCGTTGCCTGCTTGCTGATCTAGCTCAAAGAGGCACCGGCTTCAGCGGACGAGTGCTAGGTGGCGCTGAACACGACTATGAGTCGGGAACCGAGACATCTGGACGGAGGCCTTAAGCACGCAGACTCATAGCAAAGAAAAGGAAATCCAAGAGAAGGAACCGATTACTCTCGGACAGCTGGAATCAGGCGGGTCTCAACGAGCAATTAAAGAGGACATGTAATCGGCTGAAGAAAATGCGGCTACCACAAAGGAAAAAGAAAAAGAACGCGATGGAGAAAACGGGGAACACGAAAGAAGCCGAAGGAGCAGTCGAGTAAAGAAGACGGCAGAGATATGCGAGTCACACAATAAAAAGAAATGAACGAAAATCCAAACCGCCAAGACAGCATACACGGCGGCCTTTCTCGAAAATCTGTCCACCCTCATCCTTGTTATTCTTCTCTCCCTCCCCGCCACCCTCTCCCTCGCTCTAATTTCTTTTGGTTTTCCTTTCTATGCGTGTGTGTGTGTGTTTGTGTTTCTTTTTTTTTTTCCTTTTTTTTTTTTCGTCTCGCAACGCTAAGTTAGATTGGTGCTCAAGCATCCAGGCAGTAAGTAAGCTTTTCAGAACCTTCAGGAATCCGAGACATTTGGAAGTGCCCGTTTCGTAGTAGATACACGTCCAGCATGCCACCCGTTTAGGAGCGATCACTCTCCACCCCTTCCCGCATCCTTGCCCAGCGCGAAATTTCTCGATTCATTCACTCGTGATGTTGGAAAGGTTATGCAACAGAAAAGGAAAGCCAACGACGTACCTGCGTAAGGCACTTTCTTTGTCTCGTAAGCCAGCCCTTCGCGTAACCGCACCGTGGGACGACGCTGTAAGAACGCATCGCGTATACCATTTGCCACTTTGCAGCGCTATGATTTGTGCCAGGGTGACCTCTCCGCAGCATCTCAGCTAGGACTTCACAGTGACAGATGGCCCCTAAACTAAGGGATGAAGAATGCGGAGCCATAATGTTAACTGAATTAGTATGAATGACTGAAATGGATCATATAATGAACGAAACCAGGAAACCTGCGTCGGTGATAGATTGGCCAGAGACTGTGCATTCCACGATGCGATGTATAACAGACTGAACAGAAACCAACTGTAAGCGTCATTGATGGAACGTGCGCGTCATAGTATACAGAGTTGAATATACAAGCAAGAACCTTTTTTCTTTCTTTTTTTTTTCTTCTCCTTTTTATAACATCTCTTTTCTGTCATCTTTTATTCCCCTTACCCCCTTCCCCAGCACAGGGTAGCCAGCCGGTCTGAGAACTGACTAACCTCCCTCTCCTTCCTTTTCTCCTCTTCCTCCTCCTCCCTCCAAGTAAGAACCACCTTCAAGTCATTTAGGACAATCATTTAAGCCAGTCGGCCCTGTCTCTACACTTTTACGGGAACAGCGCTGATATTTGAGCTCGTTGGTGTCGCATTCGTACAGATTGCGTGGTCACTGTTGTCAGGAGTATCAGAAAATAGTCGCAGCTTAGCCGCAAGGGTGAAGCCATGAATGTGAGAGCAACGAATTTGAATTTTATGCTAAGTAAAGCTAGGATACAACTCCTTTATCAACTCACTTTGCGTCACTAAGCAAAGCGCAGGCGTCAAGAAATGCGGCCGCTGCCGCGAACGAAGCGACCTTCATGCTGACTATCGCGTCAAGGCAAGCTAAGCGGTGAGAAGATAGCACGTACAAGGATATGACCCGACTTCTGATCCCTGTCAGCATTCATCTCATACCCGTGTATACATGCTGTCTATACTAGCCGTACAAACTTACAGCAGCCGTATCATACCTTTGCACGCGATGTCTAGATATGAAGAGCGCGCGGCATCACATAGTTGATGAAAGTGAGGATCTGCTCCCGAAGCAACACAACCACCCCACCGGGACTTCTCCCTCTCTCCACCCCCCCTCCCCACACACCCACACCCAACGGGCATCCTCTCAGCCTGAGCCGCGATCTACGGCTGGGCTAACACGCTTTCATTCGTACGTAGAACGTACTACGCGCGGCGTGATGTTATCGATTTGGACTTTATGTGGAAGGTGACGGCAAAAATGCGGCTGGAGGGTACACATAACTGCTAGGATAATAAAACAAAGACAGACAACGTTATTTACTTGATGCTACATCTCATCGCCCCAAAATTATTGGGGAGTTGTTTTTCAGATTGGTGCTTTTGTAACAGGCCTTGTCTATTAGAGTCTGAAATTTCGTCACAAGTCAGGTGTAAATGGGTTAATTAGGTGGGCAATCCATTTTTTAAATGGTATGTTTTTCAGTATTTTAATTATCACTGCTAGTCATGGCCAAAAGTTAGCCCTAATAAGAGGAGGCATCACGCAGTTCAGCTGAAGACGTAGAAAACCAAATGTACAACACCATACACCTATCAGGCTACGCCCCTAGTGTGCTGTCTATTTGATAGTGCTTTCTCGGAAAATGCTCGTAAATTCGCGCTGCCTTACAGGAAATCTCTTGAGGTGACGTCCGTCATCTTTCTTACGCAGCTAGCCACTCCGCATTTCGCGGACGTCGAAGTTTTGGCCGTTATTCATATAAGCAATTAGGTTTCCGGTCACGACGTTATTTCGAAGCTTAAAGTTTGGCTCACTTAACGCCACCGTCGCGTCTTTTACTCTTTATTTTAAACTCCTCGGACTCCAGCGCCAACGCTTTCTTGACCGCAGCGCCACTGAAAGCCACGCAATTGTGCAAGCAGCGAGACAGGGGCCGAGAGGACAAAGGGACGCATCGCGTGGGCTCCATTTTGCATTTATTCGAGTGCTTCTTTCGCCTACTTTTTTTTTTCTATCCGCTGCATTTTTTTTTTCGCCCACGACCACAACTCTGAAACAGTAAGAATGATGGCAACGGGCCGAGCGCAAACACAGAGTATGGGAGATGAGAAATAGCCGCGACGGAACTGAATTTCCGGAATACAAACGAGGGGGGGGGGGGGGGGGGCGAGTCGGGCGCAGAAAGAAGTCAAACTGACGCTCGCGGCGCACAGCGGTGAAAAATAGTGTGTGCTTTTCTTTCGAAACAGAATGGAGGAATGAATCATCGTGGTGCTCGCCGCCTGCTGTGTACCCATTCTTCCACACTTCTCGTGTCACTCGCGCTATAAGAGCACGAAAAACAAATACACGCAGTTTTATACATACATACATACATACTATGAGGAACCGCTTTATTCAGCCGGGCTCGAGCTAGATCTGCCCGATGATGATATGTACAGATGACGAAGATGTACAAGTGATGATGATATGTAAAGAGAATGAAGAGCCATTCACTTGTCGCGCTCACACTAATTCCCTCGCGCGGTGGAAGCGGCCGCCTGGACGCCTGAGAGTATTACGACATGCGTCGCGCATAAGGCTTTAAACGAGATACATGCACTATCTCTGTCCCACGGCAACGGTGATCAGATGGAGTGCTAATAGGAGAAACACGGTAATTAACAGGGGATGTCTGTTCGACGACCGTGTACGGCCCAATAAAGCGACTGATGAATTTGTCGCATAAGCCGGGGGGCGCGCAGTGGAGTCCATAAGAGAACTTCGTCTCCAGGGGAAAAAGTCACAACACGGCGAGATGAGTCGTAGCGAGACTTTCGAGTGTCCTGGGAGAGGCCGGTGTTGACGCGGGCCAGGTGACGGCAGTGCGCGAGGCGAGATAGAAACTGTTCAGGGAAAGGAGCTGCTGAGGGTTCAGGAGCCGAAAGGAACGAGACGTCCAGAGTGAAACTCGGTGAGCGGCCATGGACGAGGTAAAATGGAGAAAAGCCGGTAGTGCGTTGTGTAGCCGTATTGTAAGCGAATGTCACGAAGGGCAGGATTGCATCCCAGTTCGTGTGGTCGGGGTGGATGTACATTGCGATCATGTCCGAGAGGGTCCGATGAAAGCGTTCTGTCAATCCGTTGGTCTGCGGATGGTAACTAGATGTTGTCTTGTGAATAGTGTTGCAGGACTGCAGAACTTGGTCAACAATAGCAGAGAGAAACACTTTGCCGCGATCGCTGAGGAGAACGCGAGGGGCTCCATGGCGTAAAAAGATGTTGCGCAGAAAGAAATCGGCGACTTCAGTGGCAGTCCCTGATTTCATAGAAGCCGTTTCTGCGTAGCGGGTAAGGTGGTCTACGGCCGTGACAATCCAACGGTTCCCATTCGATGTTAGAGGAAGAGGGCCATACAAGTCTATTCCGACGACTTCAAAAGGCGAGACGGGACAAGGAATAGGTTGCATTAAGCCAGCAGGAGCAGTCGTGGGCCGCTTTCGCCGTTGGCAGTGGACACACGAGGCGACGTACTTGGCAACGGCTGAAGAGAGGCCAGGCCAGGAGCAGCGACTTCGTATTTTGTCGTAAGTTTTGTGATAGCCTAGATGACCGGCGGTTGGATCATCGTGAAAAGCTTGCAGAACTTCACGTTGCAGAGAACGTGGTACGACGGGTACCCACTTGTTTCCATCTACGTGGTAAACATAGCGATGTAATGCACCACCATGAAGCTTAAATTGGCTCAGTTGTCGACGGAGTCGGGCGTTAGGAGGAGGAGAAGAGCCGTTCAGGCGTTCAACAATAGTGCGGCAGTATGGGTCGGCACGTTGGTGTGAAACGAGGATGGATGGGGTGCTGGATGATAGCCAACTTAGCGCTGCGATTGGAAAGGCGGTGTCGTTTTGGAGTGGCGACGGTGAGTTATCTTCGCTGGGCAGAGGGCAGCGTGACAGAGCATCAGCGTCTTGGTGCTTCTTCCCAGGCCTATAGGCGACATCAAAGTCGTACTCCTGCAAGCGAAGCACCCAGCGGCCAAGGCGACCCGATAAGTTTTTCAGCGACGAAAGCCAGCACAGTGCGTTATGGTCGGTAACGACTGTAAAGTGGCGGCCGTGGAGATATGGGCGAAATTTTTGCACTGCCCAAACAACAGCAAGACACTCTTGCTCCGTGATGGTGTAGTTCGTCTCTGCAGCGGTAAGAACACGACTAGCGTAAGCAACGACGCGTTCCCGCGAGATGTTGTCACGCTGCAAGAGTACCGCACCTAGACCATGACTGCTAGCGTCAGTGTGAAGGATGGTGGGTGCGTCGGGGTCGAAGTGGCACAGTACCGGATCGGATGTAAGGGCTTGCTTCAACGCCGTGAATGCACTTTCGCAGTCTTCGGACCAAACGAAGGGCGCGTTATTGGCGAGGAGTTGATGGAGCGGAGACGCAAGTTCTGCGAAGCCGCGTATGAAACGCCGGAAGTAAGAAGCTAACCCAAGAAAGCTGCGCAGGTCTTTTTGACGTTGTGGACGGGGAAAGTCGAGGACGGCGGCAAGCTTCTCAGGGTCCGGCCTAATCCCTTCTTTGCTGACTAAGTGGCCGAGAACCTTGATTGTCTTGCTTGCGAAGGTACATTTTTTTGTATTAAGCTGTAGGCCGGCCTTTGCAAGGCATGCGAGGACTTCGTCAAGACGTCGCAGATGTTGGGAGAACGTGGATGAAAACACTACTATGTCGTCGAGATAGCAGAGACATGTTTTCCATTTCAGACCGCGCAATACGCTGTCTATCATGCGTTCGAAAGTAGCGGGCGCATTACAAAGTCCAAAAGGCATCACATTAAACTCGTACAGCCCATCTGGCGTTGAAAAAGCTGTTTTCTCTTTGTCGGACTCAGTCATTGGTATTTGCCAGTAACCTGATCTGAGGTCAAGGCTAGAAAAATACTCGGCGCCATGTAACGAATCCAGTGCGTCGTCGATCCGTGGCAGAGGATAAACATCTTTGCGCGTTATTTTGTTTAGTGCGCGGTAATCGACGCAGAAACGAACTGTTCCATCTTTCTTTTGGACTAGAACAACTGGCGATGACCAGGGACTCGAGGAAGGACGTATGATGTTGCGTCGTAGCATGTCTGAGACGTTTTCCTCGATGATCTTTCGTTCTGCCAGAGACACGCGATATGGGCGCCGGTGTATAATACGAGAGCCGTCAGTCTGAATGCTGTGAGTAGCGGCGGTAGTCATGCTGAGGACGGGCGAATTCACGTCGAACAAAGTATGGTGTCGGTTCAATAGGGCGAGCAAATCCTGACTCTGGGCAGGTGTTAGGTCAGGGCCGATGGTTGCCGACAAAGGTGTGGAAGAGGCATTGAGTGGCGGTGAGGTTGACTCTGGGAGTTCCTTACTCGGAAGGGCAACAATCGCAACGGGCTGAGCGGGCGGCGAAGGCTGCAGTGTGCCGGCGGCGTCGGACGAACCAGGATTTTCTTGAGTGGTCATGGCAGGGGGTGTTACGCGACGACCTGAGCGGAGCTCCAGCGAGAACGGGCGAGAGGACTTGGGGATCGAAAAGCACCGTCCACCACTTATGAGGAACCGCTTTATTCAGCCGGGCTCGAGCTAGATCTGCCCGATGATGATATGTACAGATGACGAAGATGTACAAGTGATGATGATATGTAAAGAGAATGAAGAGCCATTCACTTGTCGCGCTCACAATACATACATACATACATACATACATACATACATACATACATACATACATACATACATACATACATACATACATACATACATACATACATACATACATACATACATACATACATACATACATACATACATACATACATACATACATACATACATACATACATACATACATACATACATACATACATACAAAAATTGTATCACACAGCGCAAACATGGAGCAAGATCTCCTCAAACTGCGCCAGAAAGCGTCACTCACGCGCATCACTGCCTCGGCTCTGCTTCTTTTACAGCGACGCCGTAGCCGACAGCCGTCCATGTTTGCGTTCAAATTCTTTCCTTCCCTCGATCCTGGGCCAACTTCACGGGCTTTAGGCCTGGCACGCCAGAACGAACCGAGGAAAAGCGAACTATGCGGGGGAACAACGACCCCGCGTTCAACTCGGGCGTGTGGAATTTCTCATTGTTTAGAAAGCTCCCATCTACACAGCGTTGGGATCTCGCGAAAGACAAAAGCCTTCGCTTAAGGGAAGCCTTCCTTCGCTGCTATAACTCTCCCCCGTGACTCCTCTCTCCCTCGTTCCACCGGTCGCGGTTCAATACGAGCGAATCCCGAACACAGCTACGCGGAAGAAAAGAAAATAAGTGAAAGAGAAGCGAAGGAAAAGTCTAGTCTGGATACCGGAAGCACCAACGGATACTTGCTCCATTCAATGGCCCCGGCAAGTTTGCCGGCGAAGGCTTTTGCTACCGTCTTCGCTTCCGTTCAAGTGCACGCGACTGGAGACACAGCAGCTCCACAGCCTTCCCTTTGCTGAACGCGTCTTCACCGCTCGCTGGCTTGCTCGCTTGTGCCGCGGGGGCTTTCGAAAACGGGCGCTACAATCGACGCCCCGTCACTGCGCGCGAGCTTTATTTATGCCCCTTGACTGACACTTTGTTTCTTCGTTTCGTTTGCGTCATTTCTGTACTGTGTCTCTTCCATCTCGAGCGTGTAAAATTTGCGCCAAGACTTATCGCCAGACACGAAGGCGAGGAGGCGCGAAGGCGCCGAACACGGTGCTAAACGGAGATGCGTGTGTCCGCTATTTGCGTTTTCCTTTTTTTTTTTTTTTGCATTTTATCTGCATCGACATTTGCACCAAATTAAGTGCGCGTATAATAGCAGTCGGACAGAGCCCTGCGAGTAAGGTTAAAGTGCTGAGGCACGTAGGTCCACAATACCAAATAACTAATGACATATGAACGAAACTATGGACAGTTATAGTAAACGTGAGCGAAAAATTCAGGCAAAAGTCTCACTCCTGGAAAGTTCTCAGACAGTAGACGGAAATCATTTAGAGTTGCCTATTGGGCCTGCAAACTCATGGCTCTGACAAATCTCTCTGCCTTTCGTTCACCCTCTTCTCCCAGCATCGCCCCCCTCCCCCCGCCATCCTTGCTTAAAGTCACACTAAAGTGAAACAGTAAATGGATTCCGACTGGCAAAATACTCATTGTGAACTGTATTGCCTTTAATTTCGCTGGTATACGTTTTAATACACAAGAAAAGCGAAGCTTAAGGTTTCATTTCTAAATTTTGCTCCTAAATCTACGCACATGGTTGCAGCGTGACGTAACGGATTATTTTTTATTATTATTTTCATTTATTCATGCCTGAAGGGTCCCAGAGAGATATTACATGAGGGTTGAAGTGGAATGTGTTTTCTGGTGTTTTGGCTACATTGTCTCAGTGATATTTGGTGAAATTTGTAGCGTCAACTGTTCTTCATATTTACTTATAAGGAACTATGTAAGCTCCAGAAAAAGACGTCCACGTTTATGACGTGATGGCGTGTTGATGCGGCATTCGAAAGGGGGGCGTCGCCACCTGCATTTCCTTTTTTTTTCCGAATTTTCTCGCTTGCAAAGCATCCTCATCGCGGAAGTCGCAATTTTTAAAATAAAATTAAGACAGTTTGCCAAAAATAGTAAACACACGTAGTTCACACGTACCCACCACATCTAGCAATAACCTGGAACACGAAATTCATTTCAAAACACATATCATCTGTTGCAATCTAACAAAAAAAAAAAGAAAAGAAAGAACACACTCCCTCCAGAGGATCATGGTGCGTCTGACGTTCATTTTTGCGAGTCCGTTCGAAGATTAAAGGGCCCCAAACCACTCCGTGTTCAAAAACGAGGGATTGGGTTCCTCCTCGCCTTCGCTACCCATCGCACAGGCGATCTATCTTCCTCGCCACTTGTTTCTTAAAAGCACGTGAACAATGTCAGCACTAGGCGCTCGAGCCGATCAGGATTTCGCGCTTCTCGGCTACGCGCTGTTATCGCCGCTTGCGCCGTCGGAAACACACAAGATGAAGTGAGATCAGTTAATCGCGCACGATGGTAATGCGAGACAAGGAAGAACGGATGGGCGGCTGCGCGGCAAAGTAGTGCAGGAGACAATTCACATGTGATACTTCGCGTATGTGGACCAATCGAGAGCGTGTACACTGAAGACGTCACGGGAATCACTCTTCTACGTCACGAAGTGCGCAAGAAAGACGAGGAACGCCAGGAGAGAATATTGCGCTCATTTTTTTTTTGTATTTTGAGAGGCTGGTGAGGGGCCCTTTAAATGTCTTTCTGTTCTGTTCTGTTACACCTGTCTTGCTGTGGAGAGGTTGAGGTTCATATTACCTCGGCTACTCCATATCTGTGAGTTCTGCAGCAAAAAAAAAAAAAAAGTTACACAAAATGAACAATGAGTAACTACAAAAAAAAAAAAAGCACACTGACACATGTTAAAATAACATGGTAATATACAGTTTGCTTCCAGAAGTTCACATTGCAGTAAAGCGTCCACATGTACACATTATAGTTCTGCGCACAGTATGACACATCATTCCGTATTTCTGCTACTGTAAATGTCGGCACATCGGCAAATAAAAAGTCGCCATCATCGACGGAGAGTGGGACGGAACAGGGGTTAATCCCCTCTTCCCCCCCACCTCGCCCGAAAGAACCGGACTTTAAATAAAGTTCATTCATTCATTAATTCTGTCTTCCTATCTAGAAGATCACTTTCGACGGAGTACTGACGTCAATGCAATACTGCTTGACGTCATGGGTATGACAGTCTTATCAGGTTATGAGCCGCGCAGCTAAGTTCGAGGGCGCGGGTTCGATTCCAGGCCACGACGGCCGCATCTTAATGGGGCGAAATGTACTTAGAATTATGTGCACGTTAACGAACCTCAGGAGGTGAAAATAATCCGCGCTCCCCTCACTACGGCGTGCCTCATAACTGCTGTGGATTTGGAGCGTAAAATCACAGAAACTATTACGCTTCTGATTTGTCCCGTTACTAAGCGCTGCTTGCGCAAAATCAAAATTTCTTATCGCATGCTAAGACCACTTGACGGCGACGGGATTATACGTCTGCACTATATCGACGTCCCTTTCAATTACTTGCAAGTAATTCTTAATTACGGTCGATTCTTAATTACTCTCGGTTACTTCGTAACTATACTTCCAATAGCGTCGTTTACTGCCTAATTAATCTCCATCACTTCTTCGCTTTGTAATTATTTAGTAGATATTAGGCATCTCGTATGACGCATAGAGCCATGAGGCGCGCGGTTTGCCGTTTTTGCTCTGTTTGAGTTTCTCAACCATTCCCGTTGACGCCGACGGCAACTTTTCGAGTTTGATGAAGCGTCTAACGCTTTTCGTCTTAAAGACACGTACAGACAAGCTGGCCTATAATCGCGTTAACGCGGCTCATTTATCACGTTCCGCCTTTCAAGCAACGCCGTCTAAAAGCGTCGCGAATAGTGCACGCTTTCACGGCAGGAAATTAGTTCCAAGGTTAAGTGCGCCACACGCCTGGCCCCGTAACATCGCAGCCTACTCTCCGCTATAAAGAAAAGACTCCGCCCTCCGCCCAATAAAAGAGTTTACGAGCGGCGTTCATCCCAGACCGACGTATACGGGCCTTTCAGTCCCCCGGGGCCGTTCTCGTTTTGATCCGAGTAAATGAACAGGGTGCCTCCGCGAAGTCTCTGTCCCCGGGTTATTACGATCCGTAGACTGTGGGCCGCGCTACGAAGCCTCGGCGAGTAGTCGTTTTACGGTGTATGTATCTCGCGCGTTGGTCTATATACATAGACGACTCTGCGAAAGCGAGCGTTTACCGCGCCCGTAAAGTCTCGGTGGTAAACATATAACGAACTTGTCCTCGAGAGGTCTTTAGGTGATTGATTCAGATAACGAGGGGCTGTCACGCCGGAAGATGAGGGACCAACAATGCAGCCAGAGAGAAACGAAGTACATATACCAGGCCCTCCCCCGGGGCACAACTGCATTAGCGTGAAGCTAAAAGGAACATCTCAGTCTTGTGTGGGGTGGCGACTCAGTTAATGCTCGCGCGCCAGCCAGGTGGTTTTGGTGATTACTGTAGCTCAACCTTAGATAGATGATTTTAGCAACGCTTTTTTATCTACGCATATTTATTTCAAAGAATGTTGCCTTGGCATATCCACATCGTCCGAATTGCTTAAGAAAAACAGCGACAGATAAGCAAATAGCGTGCCGGGTAGATGTTCACCAGCGCTTCAACAATTTCGTTCTTTTCTTCTCCCCCCCCCCCCCCCTTTTTTTTTTTTTTGCGATGAGACGTTTCTTGAGGCATATTACTTTGTGTATATGTGTATCATATGTGTGTTTTAACGCATTTGTCCTGTATAAATTGAAGCAGTGTCTTGTGGAATCTCAACATGTATCCAGCGGTCTGTGGTGGTCGTGACGCTGTAGCGATGGCCGGCTTGCAGCAGGAGACGGGAGCTTTCCAACTGTGACCCTTGGCATGTCCATATAAGATGGTATGCATCTGCTTGCATCGCTTGAATAGAGCAGTACGGATACGTAGCACACACTGGTAAATGCGACCTGTTCCACATTGAGATGGCAGCCTGTGTACGGGTCACCCCTGCCCGAAGCATCCTAAGCACATCCTCCGCCCTAGTAAGGTGAAGGGGGAGAGAGCAGACACACGGTGGGATAAAAGCGCTTACGTCCTCCCGTAAAAACACGCTTCTGCGGATACATCCCTGCGTCTCATCAATGGGAAGCCTTTGACAACGCATAAAGTTTTGCAGCTAACCTGCGAAATCATGGGGCCTAAATACATAGTGTTTCACTCTGAAAGCTTGCTATCTCTAAGCCGTTTCGATGTTAACAATCTGTGATGAGCGCAAGTCTTATTTCTTTTAAAATCTTACCAGATCGAGCACTTATTTCCGTTTTAAAGCGCATTACCGATAGAGCGAACGCAGAGTCTATCGATAGCAAGCCACTGGCCTCTAACCTAAAGTGACCAGACGTCCCGATTAAGGCGGGAAGCGTCGCGGTTTTGCGACTTGGGTCCCGCTGTCCCGCCAACCTGCTTGCGGGATGTTGTTTTGTCCTGCTTTCGGCCGAAAGCCAGTTCGCAGTCGCGGTCAGCCAGCCCGGCCGCCACACCCCTTTGCTATATTATACTTGATCTGGTTTCTTTCTCTTTCTAATTATATATTCTCTTTCTTTCTGTCTTTTTTTTTTCATTCTCTCTTTCATTCTGTCTCTCTGTCTTCTTATTCTCTCGCCCATAGCAGCGCAATAATATGGTTCCCATAAATGCTTGTTCAGCTACCGCGCCTGGATAGCAGAGTGATTACGACGCTCGCCTTCAGAGCGCGGGTTCGAATCCCGCCTCGAAATTTATAGCGTTTTATTTAATTCTTCCCTTCCTCCTCTCCACTTCCCAACTCCTCTCCTCCTACTGTTCTCACTCCTCTCCACTTCGTCCAGGAGAGTTTTTGTTTAACGCTCGCCCTCCCTCCTCCTAGAAGGGAGGCGAGCGTTTTCCTAGGCTTTAGTCTTTTCCACCTTAGGCGCCAACCTCCTTCCCCACCGCTCTCCATCCCTCTTTCTCGCTCCGCGCTCTCCCTCTAATGTCTCCGCTTTCCCTCACACGAGCTGTACTCGGTAGTGGGGCCTGCCCGATTCTTCTGGCGTATACACGCCCGAGTTCTTCCGTACACTGCTCGAATTTACGCCAAGCCTGAAACAGCTCGACTGTTAAATGTGGAATTTTCTGTTTGAGTTATATGACATGTTCTGTCTTCCGTCATTCTGCTGGGTCTCCCTTCGACAACTGCGGAGGACTTCCTTTTTCCCGCGCGGTCGAAGATACCGGCCCTGCGAGCGTTCCTCGAGTTTGCTGTACCTGCAGACCTCGCCGCCCTTAGCCGAACGCTTGCCTTCGTGCTCCCGCCAGCGCTGACAAGATACCCTCTTGCCGTGCTACTCTCTCCTCCTTTCTAACTTCTCTTCTTCCTATCATCTTTACTTCCCATTCCCCATCCCTAAGGGCGCTGGGCCGTGCGCCCACGTCGGGAGGCAGATAATAGCGCCCTTTTTTATCTTCTTCTTTCCCCAACCACTCTCTCTCATTCTGCAACGCCCCTTCCCTCCCCCTCCGTCCCGCTTTGGCAACTGCAGAATATGGTCACTTTACTCTAACTTCGCTTTCTTCCTCCATCACGAGCGCTGGCCCCTCGGTCGGAGCTCTTGCGCATGCAGGGCTGCCACGCGCACGCGCACTTCCTAACGGGGCTGTCGGCGTTTTGCTTGGTTCGCGACGCCTGAAATGCACGAAATGGTATGCGTAGCACTCGAGAGCGCTGGTAGTTTCTTCGGCACTATGTAACGAATGTTATATTGCTACAACAACCGATAGCCAAAACTTCAAACACAGTTGGCGTTGCCCAAACACGAAGCTGCGCTCAGAATTCGCATTAGGCAGTATCGTAATCGTCAGTGAATATTTTAAGGAATGTTCTAAGAAAGTCTTCTAAAAAGTAAAAATGGATGGTTCTTGTTTCAATTTACGAATTATATTGGACGCATATGATATCGGGGCAGATATCTACTTGAGATAATGGTCAATTAATCATCTTGATAATTAATGAAAATTAACTGATTGAGTGCAACGGACGTGGTCCGGGTATATATGTTTGATCTTGCTTTCAGTTGACAACAACGCTGGTGTCGACCCCCCCCCCCCCCTCTTCGTGCCTGTCTTAGTTAGCGCTCGACGGTTCTTAAAATGGTGGAGTTCGTTTAAAGATTGCGGGCAGCTGAGATTGCTGTGGCACCTGGCGGAGCAGATCTCAACAACGCGCTTCTTCCTACGTGGCCTGCGGGATCCTCTTCCACGGCGTGCGAGACACAAAGTTAAGCCAAGGAACACACCAGGGTGCACAAACACCCCCCATGCGAGTGCCATATAGGTGATTCTGTTGAGAAAAAGGAAGGGGGGGGTTCTGTGTGCACGATAACTGTCTCTCCAAGAGGACACCTCAACCGATACACACACGGGGAAAGGGGATGAAAAGGAGAAAGAGAGAAGGAAAGACAGAAAAGTAGGGCTTGCGGGGAGGAAGGGCGAGGGGCGCGCTAGACTACGTGCGTGTTGGTTTTAGAGCCGCTCGCCGAGGCCGGCAGCGTCGATGAAGGAGAGAAGGGCGGCAAGGGCGTTACGGCGACGGTCGCTGCAGCCGGTGGGGAAGAGGATGTCCTCGAGGGTCTCGCAGGGCAGGCCGAGAAGACGGTAGCGGGTTGCGAGCTGCTTCCTTGCACAGTCAGAAGTGGGGCACTCACATAGCAGGTGAGAAAGTGTTTCAACTGCGCCGCAGTCGACGCAAGCTGACGAAGAAGCTCCCCGCAGCCGCTGTTTTCGTTCCCCCCGTCCATGCCGAGCCCGTCCGCAGGGAAAAGAGGAAGGCGCGCTCTCGCCGGGAGAAACCAGTCATGGGGAGTAGAGGAGGGGGGGCGTCCATCGGCGACCCGCTCGTCTGGGTGGTCGCGCTGCAATTCTCGGCGAAAATTACAGCGCGCGGAATCGAAGGAGTTGGCGTATGGTGTCAATGGGGCCGCGGGAGAATGCGCCTGCTTGGCCAGATCGTCGGCAGCCTCATTTCCCGCGATGCCAACATGGGAGGGAAGCCACTGCAGAACAACATCGCAACCGTGCTCCTGAACCGACCGCAGGCTATGCGCAACACGTTGTGAAAGTGGCGGGCCGCGTTCCTCCTTCATGAGCTGTCGCAGAGCTGACCTAGAGTCACAGTAAATTGCAGCGCTCTTGATGGTAGGCGACTCACTAAGGAGGTCGGCAGCCAGCTGCAAACCCACGAGTTCCGCGGTTGTCGAGGAAGCACAGAAACTGAGGCGGCACTGCAGGGTTTTGTCGAGCTCAGGGGCAATGCAGGCGGCCGCAGCTGAACGGTCTCGTAGCACAGAGCCATCAGAGAAGACTTGTGTTCTGCCAGCTAGGTCGTCGTGCATCCTCGCCGCAGCCTCCTGAGCGATGGCACTTTGAGGTGTGTGTCGCTTTGAGCGTATGCCCGGCAGTTCGAGGCAAACACGGAGGGGCGCTCGCCGGTGTGGAGGGGGCCAGCGCGCACACGGGGCAGGTTCGTCGACAACGAGGCTGTCGTATAGGTCGACGATTCGACCGACCTGAGTGTTTGGGACAGCACGAAGTCGGGCGAGTAGGGGACCGGCGCCGGGAGCGCGATGGAGGCGCTCCATATGACCCAGGGCGCGCAGATCCGCTGTAAGCGACGCAGGCCACGCGCGAGTTTCTGCGAGAGTCTCGGCCACACGAGTATGACGAGGGATGCCGTGGCACATTCGGATCACTCGCCGATGATCCCGGTCGATCGCTCGCCACTGTGGGGTCTGAAGGGTGCAGAGAGGGAGAGCGTAATGCACCACGGAGAGGGCCATTGCCTCGTATATGGTGCACGCGAAGGTGGGAGGGCATCCGTTGCCGCGGGCGAGGAGTCGACGGACACATGACTCAACGCGGCAAGCATCCTGCCGAATGCGCCGCACTGCGGGGAACCACCGTAGACGATTGTCAATGGTTAGCCCGAGGTATCGAACACTCTTTTGCCAAGAGATCGGCACACCGTCGAGCTGTAGGCACGGGAGGTGGCGGCGGGCTGCAGCACGAGGGTGGACAACGAGGGCCTCGGTTTTCGTTGCCGAAATTGCGAGGCCAATGTCACTAATAAACTTCGCCACGCACTGCAGAGCCATCTGCATCCGCCCGCGGACCTCAGAGCACATCCGGGTAGGGCCGCGCACGTAAAGGGCGATGTCGTCCGCGTAAACAACAGCGCGCACTGGGAGAATTGCCGTTTCAGGGAGACACTTCACAAGTGGTGCAAGCACCAAGTTGAAAAGAAATGGGCTGAGAACACTGCCCTGCGGCACACCAGTGTGGACGGGACGCGGTGAACTGGTCGCCCCCCCCAACGCGCACGGCAAACGTCCGGTCTGCAAGGAAGGCCCGAACATAATCGAGAAGCCGGCCCTCGACGCCAAGGGAGCGCACTGCATCGACGATGGAAGCATGGGGCAGCGAGTCGAACGCCGACTGGACATCGAGAAGCAAGAGGATGGCCATCTCCTTGTCGTGGAGAGCCTGCTCAAGTGTGCTGACGACGGCTGCAATGCAATCGGCCGTCGCACGATGAGGTCTGAAACCGCACTGCTCGGGGGGCAAAAACATTGCGCGCATCCGCAATCCAGTGCAATCGATGAAGGGCCATTTCCTCCATTGTTTTTCCAGCCACTGAGGTGAGAGAAATGGGCCGATAAGATTTGATCGCACGAGGCGACTTGCCTCGCTTGAGGACTGGGATGACAGTTGCTGTGCGCCACAACCCGACACCTAGGACAAGGGTAAGGGGGGGGGGGGGGGAGGGGGGGGTCGCCTCCAGAATTTTCTCCCGCTCTTTTCTCGGCTCTTTTCCCCCCTCTCTCTTTCTCTCACTCTCTCTTAGCATTGTTGTTGTAGGACCCCTGACACAAAATTTGGAAACTCGAGGTGATTGTGTTGTTTGAGAGTCCTGCATACGGGGCACTTCTGACTAATTATTAGTGGCGAGTGTTGCCTAGAAGATATTTTAATGGGGTTTAAAAGTAAGGGTGAGTGCTCATGGGAGTTATCAGCACCAATCGACATCTTCTGTGGTTTGACGTAGACAGTGGCCCCGCGTGACGTTCCAATGTAAGGCGAGTATTGTCGACGTCAGAGAATATTTTCGGGGCGCGCACAATACCCCGACAGGCACCCGGTGAGGACTATTGTTCGTCACCCCTCTCGCTCTGTTGTCGGGCTGCTCTCACTGTGGTTTTGGCTGCTTACGCCTGGAATGGTTTACTTTTTTCTAAGGTGGATATGCTCAAAGCACCCACATCGTTTCATTCTTCACCACCCGCGGGTCCCCGATTTGAAAACGGCGCGTTCAGCGTCACCGAAGCTTGAGCGCACGCAGTCTGAGGCGCTCCCCCACTTTTGGGGCGCTAGTTTCTTATAGTATTTAGGCGGGCGTTTCGAACTGACGCAAAATCATTCTGAATTATTGAGGCTAGCATTAATTATACGATGCGTTAGAGCATTTACGATTCAATTTCAGCATTACCGGACGCAAAGCTACAAATTACTGTAAAAAAGGTCGCAAACAAAACTTTCGCTGTAAGGGGTCCTTTAAGAGGCTGCTTTGCATGGAAACGCAGAGCGTACAGTACGTCTTTCCCTAAGTATTTTAATGCGTTACTCTGAGGAACTCGCATAGAGTATATTTTTGCTTGAGATATGCGTGTTCATTGAGATCGAAGCTTTCTGATTGATTGATTGATTGATTGATTGATTGATTGATTGATTGATTGATTGATTGATTGATTGATTGATTGATTGATTGATTGATTGATTGATTGATTGATTGATTGATTGATTGATTGATTGATTGATTGATTCGATGCCATTCATGTAATCTCCGACATGGAATCGCACGGTTCCTCAATGTTCGCTGAGACGCGGCATTCCCCGCATTACATGAAGTGCTCAAATTCACCCCACCATTTTCTGCCACGCGCTCCTCGGACCTCATTTAAAACGCAGCTTCTAGACTTAATTAAAGTTAATGACGAAGGCGCCAACTTTCTCGTAGAGTTGGGCATTATGCATGACGGGGGGGGAACAAGAGAACTCATTTTGCCGCATTTCGCTTTCTTCGCGATGCGCTGAAGCGAACCGGGCGTATGAAAGTTAAAAGCGGATGCAGAATTACAATAAAGATGGCACCTCATTAGGCGCCACAATAACGAAGTTCAGTTTTAGCCACGCCTGGTCCACATGCTGCGGCAGCTCCCTTACAGCGCTATTGTTCGCGAGCACATTAACATGTCCCGACGTCTTTTGCGTGTTTCGCGCCAGCCCACTGAAAGTTAGTATAATGCAGATTACGTTCGCACCAGGCCATCCATGCCGCCAAGAGTAAGAAAAAGCAATTAGTTAAGGGGCTCCAAAAACTTTTCACTCGCTATCCCTTTCAGCTCGTTTTCTTGCGAACTTACTTGAAAACAGCTCCCATTCACTACTGCGTCCGAGAAGTCTTTCTTTTCTTTTTTTCTTGTTTTTTTTTTTATCCGGCTAACAAGGATTTCGCCATTTTTCCTTTTCTTGAAGCCAAGGCTGCTTTGTCTTCTCTCACTTCGCAGTGGCTGGCTGCTGTTGTCATGCTGCTTACAATACAGCATGCGCATCTGGGCATGCGTTAACAGGGCGTGTTGCACCGGGTGTGCGCGTCCGAACAAAAAATTTTAAGTTCCTACGTGTGCTGCGACTAGGCGTGCGAGACACTGTGCCCACGTAAACAGTACTGTCGACTGTGTAAAGAGAAAACAAAAGAATGTAAATAATAAACAGGGTGCTTAACCAGGAGATAACCTGGTTAGCTACTACACAAAGGGTGAGGGTAAAGATAAAGGAAGTAAAGCGACCCTAATGCAAGACTTAGTTATGGTTCTGATTGTGGCCCTCTCACTGACTGTGTTGGTAAACTTGTGATTCACTGTAAGCCATCTTCTTTTCAGTCGATGCATTGAACCTTGCCTTCTTAACTCCCCCCCAGAAAGCTTCCTGGACCTAACGTCGTTCTGCACTGCCCCTAGATTCGGAAGCATTGCATGCTATCTGAGCCTCACTGGGTTTTCGCACTGCCTGCGTGATCGGACACACACGGGATGATTTCGTGTGCTGACGTCATCGCGTGACATCATGTTGTGTTACGCCATCGTGATGTCCGTAATGAACTCATACATTTAGGCAATCTATGACGTTACTATGACGTTACTATGACGTCACAAGGGGACGTCATCAAGTCGAGACCTCTCAGTACGTGACTGTGTCGGACGGCAGTGAGACCACTACCCCTCTTTCTAGTTCACTGTACCACGGTACAGCCAGAAGAGCAACAGGGCGAGGAGCAGTGGTCTTGCAGCTCGTGTTTCCTCATTTCTGCTGCGTGGAAACGGCTCAAAGTGATCTAGCTGTAATGCGCAAAACGGTTCCGGAGTGCGCGTAGACGTGCGAAGGCGAGTTCTTGCAAGCCAGTGGGATGTCAGACTAGAAGCAGCGCTAATTTCAAGTGGGCGCTAAGCAACATGGCGGCTTCCACGAGAAAATCGTTCAGATGGGAAACCTGGAGGAGGAAGGGCGAAGTGCGTGACGCCTGGCGAGCGCCGGAGCAAGTGCACCCTGCTCGAGCTCTGTCCTGCGGTGCACGTGAGGTGAACGCCATGTAACTCGGCGCACAGCTTGTGACGTCAACAAGCCAGAGGTTCAATGTCCTTTTAGCGAATTTTAAGTTCCGACATACCTTAATGTCCAATCTATGATATACAACCCTTCGTTTAACCCATTTCCATACATTTTATATGCGCTTCCGGCGTTCGTATGGTCTGGTGTATTCGTCAGGTGAACTTTGATTTGCGCGTAGCCGAAGATACTCAGAACGAAGTGCGAGATTGAGATCTGATTCGCCAGGTGCCCCAACGAGCCCCTTCCGATGGCTTTCTGAGATGTAAGTGAGGTTTGTACTAATTTATACTAATTAGATGTCTCCAACTTTAATTTATGATACACCCTAATGTCCGCTCTACCATATAAACCCTTACCTTAACCCGTTTGATTCCTTTTATAGATATTTTTTCTTCCAGGATTTTCAGACAACTCGCACCGGCGCTTGACTAGGGTGGTCTGGAAGACGGCAAAAAGAGTGTCGCTAGGTACTCGCGCGACTAAAAAGCTCAAGACGACGAGAGGAAGTACGCTGGTTGATGCCGCCTACGTCACTGCCGTTCAAGCAGTCCAGTAGCCTTCATAAATCGCAGCAGCGCTTTCGTAACCGTTCGTAGTTGCGAACACATAACAACATCACGTAACAACGCTAAAGTTCACATAAAGCCCAGTCGCATAAACACTGAATGTGTTGACACGAAAGCACATTAAGCACGGAGCGTAACGTCCACGGTGCCGAGCATTATCTGGAAAGCGCTCTCCGTCGCTGCGGGCGGAGAGTGTCAACACCTAAATTATTTTTCTTACGCCGTGGTGACGTCCAATTAAAGGACATAGATGGAGATTTCACTAGATACAAGATGGCGTTCTGATCAATTTCCGAGGACATTGCTCGCTTATGTGAATCTGTTGAGTGCCGGTTAACGCCCGTCCCCGCAGTGTACGTGTTGGTCAGGGCCCCCCTTTGCTGCCGTCTGCATCTCGATGCCTGCTTGCGCGTGATTTATGGGTCAGTCTCGGACGCCATTTCGATGCGAGAAAAAAAAGAAAATGGAGGGCAGACTAAATCCTTTTTGTCGCTGTTACGCTCTACTGTTCATCGCTGACGAAGTCTCTCATTCAGAGCACGTACTACGGGCAACGAAAAGCGAAAGCCCAGTGGCCCGCCCCGAGAGGCGAAGAGGAGACGGCGGGAAGGACTCTTTTTTTTTTTTCCTCCGCGCCCAGCTCTCCCGCCGCTCGCCGAATAAAACGATGTTTCCTTCGCCGCGCGGCGGCCAGCGCGGTCCCTTAATTTCAGTACCCATTCATGCGCAAAGGATTGACCGAATTCGTGCTTAATTTTCTTTTCCCTCTGAGGCTTACTTTATTGTTATTGACTCGTTTTATATGGTATGATGCGTTGGTGTCATCATTTGCGCCAACAACTCGTTTCCTCACGACATAATATTGTCACGACCACGCGACAAATACACAGATAAGTCACACAAAAACATGAAACATACAAACGAAGCCCATGATAATAATAATAATAATAATAATAATAATAATAATAATAATAATATTATTATTATTATTATTATTATTATTATTATTATTATTATTATTATTATTATTATTATTATTATTATCTGGGGTTTTACGTCCCGAAACCACGATATAATTATGAGGGACGCCGTAGTGGAGGGCTCCGGAAATTTTGACCATCTGGTGTTTTTTTTAACGTGGAGTGACATCGCACAGTACACGGGCCTATAGCATTTTTTTCTCCACAGAAATGCGATGGCCGCAGCCGGGACCGAACCCGCGACCTACGGGTCAGCAACGCTATAGCACAGAGGCCCCACCAAAAAATTTGCCAAGTTGCGCGCCCATGTAAATAAAAGCACTAGACAAACTAATAGAGTTGCGTAAACGAAATTGCGCAAGGGTTTGCAAACCCGCCCATAAGATCCACACATAAGACCCGCACATAAGACCCTGAGGCCGCTGTTCTTTTTCGCGAACGCATCGCACTATCTCCTTTCGTTGAAGCTTTCCCGCTGGCGTTGAACTCGGATGAACTTGAAGGTCAGATTCACTCGAGGACGCGGTCTCTGGGTTTGTACCAAGAGGCATATAGCTATCGCACCAAAATTTAATGTAAACGTTGCGCCGCCCCAGCGGCGCGAAGTGGCATTATATAGCAAGCTATAGGTAAGTAAGCCACCCACGAAGTGCAGTATTCGAGCAATGGACGTTTCGCATTGAAACAGAGGTTCACCAGTAAAGCCGTTTCGCAAAGCAACCGCGGCTCGCCGACACCGTTACAGCAGCGGGACAATTTACGTACTGTTGTTCGGCCTATGGGCGCCCTTAATGATATCATTGCCGCGATAACAGCCGTGGGGCCACTGAGCTGCTAAGTATACAGCCGCAGATATCATTGCACAGAAGCACTGCGTCTGTAGAGCCGTCTTCCGTGCTTGCCATTCTTGGCAGGGTGGTCGCCTCGACGCCACAAAATAGCGAGTGGCAGTAGCAGCCAGTGCATGGCATTCGTTTTCGAAAGTTGCTAACCCCACAAAACTATAAGCTTATAGTGCATGCAACAATACGCGGCTCTAGAAGTAAAAAGTGCTTCATAATCATCATCATCTTCTTCTTCTTCATTGTGATCATTCTCAGCCTTTTCAGTCCCCTGCAGGATGAAGGATTCTGTCAATTATCTCTAGTTCGTCATGTCCTGTACTTGCTGATTCCATTTTATCTCCGCAAACCTCCTTATTTCATTATTACAATTAACTCGCTGCCTTCCTAGACTGCGTTTTCCATCCCTCTGTAAGCATTCTGTTTCTCGGTCGTGTGTCCTATGCATTACGTGGCCAGCCCAGGTACATTGATTTTTTTGGAGCGAAGCTCCTTAGGCCGGCACCCCGCCGTCGCCGTTGAAGCTCCCTGGCATGGTGCCAGCTGTGGCGTCTCCCCCTCACGCGGGAGGTTAAATGAGCTTTATGAGCGCTTGAACGCGGATGGCGTCTGACGATGCGCAATGCGCGAGAATATGAACGCATGCGAAACGACGGCAGATTAGTCTCCCTCTCCCTCTTTCTTCGTCGCTGCCCTCTCCCCTCAAACCGGTGAACGCGCGAAACCATCGCTTCACCCTGTCGTCCGCCCAGTGGTTAGTCCTTTGCCTGGACAATGAAACGCCGCTCGCGCCGAACGCCGCGTGCGTCCCATTTCTAAGGAGCTTCGCTTATCGGTTGTATTCGTACACGGAACAACTGCTAGTTTTTTCTGAATGTTGACCAAAATATCAACTACACCTAATCCTTCCGGCCGTCTTCCGATCTCTCAGCGTTACGCACCTACATTTTTCGTTCCATTGCATATTGTTCGCTTCTTTACTTTTTTTCTGGTTTCCTTGTTATTCTCCATGTTTCAGCCACTTATGTTAGAAGTAGCAGTACGCAGTGATTGTACATTTTTTTGCTTTAAGAACAGTGGCAGATGTCGGTCATTAGTTGCAAGTGCCTGCCAAATGCAATCTCGCCAATCATTTTTCTTCGGCGAATTACCTTTTAGATGCGAAGCGTCTTATGGCGGAGCTCAATCCGGTGTGCGTGCGGTGTCCCCACCCTTACTGCGCATGCGCCAACTCTGCCCCCTCTCGCGTGAGCGCGAGAAGGCGGGAGGACCCTCTCCTCGGGTGAGCCCCCCGCGAGGAGGTGGGGTGCATAGAGTTTCCTAAAATTAACTAGTGGGGACTCTGGCGCTGCCATCGTTCAGCCACCATGGGAATGATGGGTAGTACACAAATTTGCCTAGTCTTCGTGCTTCCGGCTTCGAACGCACGTGTGGCTTTGTTTATAGTTGCGTTTACGTTCTGTTTCGGATAAAAGAATGGACCGTTGTGAACTTCATGAGGTTATTTGAATTCGTGAGTCTAAAAAGGTCAAGGTGGTGAAGCGTAACTGCTAAACCTTTGCTGAACTTCGTATTGCGGCAAAGCGGATTCAGTGCACACGCAGCCAAAAGAACGAAGACTAGGCAAGACTAGGCAACTTTGTGTACTACCCATGATTCCCATGCTGGCTGAAGCGCCGTGCGTTGCAGCTCCCATAGACACTAGCACCAGAGTTCCCTCTAGTGGATTTATAGGAAACTCTATGGTGGGGTGGAGTGGGTGGCATGAGCGCTGCCTCCTCTTCGTTTCTCCTCTCCCGTTTCTCTCTCTCCGACGCAGCTGTGCACTCGTGTATACTGCAGCCCGCGCTCGCTTCGTCGCACTCTCCTTCGCAACGGCGCTATGGCACCGTTGCTGATGGCGTCGGGGAACGGGATTCTGCACACGCGCGATGAACCCACGTGCTCCCGTGTGGCGTGGCGACGAACGCGCGTGGCGTGCTCCAACAATAGTTCGGGACGAGTAACAGCAACTACAGTGAATTCATGGTGTGCTCCACTTGCAAGGAAAGGTTAACATCGGGCAAGGTGCTCGTGATGAACGCAACTTTAAGTCGACCCATGCGCTGCTTCGCATTGCCTTATGGTCCCCTTTAGCGGGAGATGGTGTAATTTTTTCGTGAGTAGGCTCCCCTGATAATAATTCAGCTACATCGGATACGACTTAAGATTTCCGGAGAGACCCCGCCCAAACGATCGAAGCGCAGCAGCCGATCACCTTCGCGACTGAAGAAATACTTCCGCTCATGCACTCGGCAATGTTCTTGGAAAGGCGGGGTCACCGGCCGTCCGGCTCATCACGTAAGTCTGGTGTGCGCGCCGATTGGTGCAGGCTTGTGTGCATTCGCCTTTGAGGGGGAAATGCCGCAGACCTCCGACTATAGGTATATATATTCCATTACCTGAGATCCTAATTGTTGGTTTCTAATCGTGCGCTCTCTATCTTTCGCCAGGCTATCGGGCATAATCTTTGTCTTCCAAATATTCATTTTATCCCTGCTTTTGTACTTTCTCAGTTTCAAGCCCTCAATCATGCAGCTCTCTATGGCTCTTTTGCCCGTTTCCGTGGTAGTCGGCAGCCACGTACGTTCTCCACTGATACGAAGACACCGACACTATAAGGTTCCGTCCTCTCGATTAGCCGAGTTGCGGATCGTATTATGACACAGTCGAATGCACAACGAGCTCCTTCAGAACCGCATGGACTGTAGCGCGGGAGCTTCGGGGAGTCTAAAGACTTCATCAAATGTTGTAGTCCGTGGCAACATTGTGCCGAGTTTGAGCATTAATATCAACGTCTAGCGGTCATGTATAAAGATGACATGTAGCACTTCAACGGTGATGCAATAACAGTGGCGATGAAATGGTATAGAACATCCGCCATCAATGGTGGCGGTACAAGGTTCGATTCCCAATGTCCCCGAGAAACCACCGGATTTTTCTTTTTTTCTTTCTAATTCATAGAGGAGCACCACGACCAGGCGGTCAGTTGCGTATGGCCTCTCGTACCGGAAGGTTCCTTCGTAAAGATATTCGAATGTCCCTGTGTCCACCTTCACGGCCTTCCGGCGGGCCCGCGAGGTAGCAGATAGGCTGAGCCTGTCTGCCCCGACGTGGGACTAAGCCGGGTGCTCGACGTCGTCGCGTCTGGACCAAATAAAAATTATTTTCATTTATTCATTCATAGCACCACAGCCTTGGTAGAATGGTAGCGCGTGCACCACTGCTCTTGGAAGCAGGGAATCGCTACCACCGGGTACCTTACCGGTAGAATATACAGAAGCGCACTTCGAGTCCAGTGTTCGGCAGAACGAAGTTACGAGTCGCTTGAGAGAACGTCTACTCTGTTCAAAATTGGAGTCGTTCGCTGCGGTGGAGCAGTGGTTATGGTACTCCGCTGCTGACCCGAAGGTCGCGGGTTCGATCCTGGGCCACGGCGGTCAAATTTCGATCGAGGCGAAATGTCAGAGGCCCGTGTACTGTGCGATGTCAGTGCACGTTAAAGAACACCAGGTGGTAGAAATTTCCGGAACACGGCGTCTCTCATAATCATATATTGGTTTTGGGACTTAACACCCCAGGTATTATTATTATTAAATTGGAGTCGTGGGAGTCGCCGTACTTAAAGGCAGGATCCCCGCCACTATTTTATATGACCTATAGATTCCGTATTTTTCCACCAACTACGCTGACGGTTAATGAATGCTCTTACTGCAGTGCATCTGTTGTAGGGATGTGCAGTTTCGTATAATCAGTTTCAGCTAGACCAAGCTTACTTTGTACCACGCTTAACTTAAAGGGGCATTAAAGAAAAAAACTATTTTTTGCGTATTAGCAAAGTACAATTCCACAATCCCGAAAACGCCACTCTTACCGCGAGACGACGCTTGGTAAGCGAGCAAACACGTGAAAAGAAAATGCGGGTCGAGACGCCACCTTGAGATTCCCGCACCAAAAACCGTGACGTCATAGATTTTGATGACGTCTACACGGTCCTACGTAGTTCCTAATCGGTATAAATGAAGTACATTGCCATTTGTGGGAGCCATAGACCTAACATACAAAGTTTTAGAAAATTTCATCGAGCCAATGTCGCGAAAATACGAAAAATACATTTTGAAATTAGGTAATGACGTCACGTACGGAGATTTCGGCGCGAAGTTTAAAAATAAAACTTCAACCTTGATTTTCTCCTTTAATAATGAACCTATGACGCTGAAACTTGCGAGGTTAGAGTTCTCAGAGTACAGTTTTATCAATCTAAACCAAGTCATCGTTTTACTTTAGTGTCCCTTTAAACAAACTAGGTCAGCTTTCACTTTTATCGCACATACATACATACATACATACATACATACATACATACATACATACATACATACATACATACATACATACATACATACATACATACATACATACATACATACATACATACATACATACATACATACATACATACAGTCACGCTCAATATGAGTTACAACACGCTGTCTGTACTCAAAATGGCGCCAACACTGCAAAATGGCACCTACATAGAAATAACATTGGTGAATTAAACTCTCAATTAGCGGTACTTTATGAACCAATTTACCGTTTGCCGGCGTCATTGTTCAGGCTAGGGGTCACTTTAACCACAGCCAGCGTGTTGCAACTCATATTGAGCGCGACTGTACATACATACACCGAAGGAATGTTCGCTAACTTGTAGTAAACGTATGTGAGCGTACCCTCACGCTCGTGCACATGTAAAGCAAACCGGTTCGCATCTACGTGTTTCTCTGCAACTCTGAAACGTTCCTGTCCATGCCTAAACTTGAAGGACACAGTCCTACTCCTTTCTCGCGGTTCGTACCGTACCGTCCCGGCACTTGGCGCATTCAGCGGCAGCTGCGCTTGCAGGGCGCATTCATTAAATGTGCGCACTGCGCACTTCGCGGCTCTAGTAAAAAAAAAAACAGGACTGCAGCAATGCTACCGCGAGGGAAACGAACCGGGAAAAAGGCTTCGGAGGTTACAGAGAAACCCTTTGTTACAGGCTCGACGCGCGAACGCATTCGAAAGAGCACTTGTTTCAATTAATCTGCGCGCCCCTGCAGCGTGAATCGTTCAAGCTCGGACGGAATTAAAACGGCCGCGCAGTGCGCACCCTCTCCCAGTGTGACGCCCACCCTCTCTCTCTCTCTTACCCCGCAAACGCGGCCGCCATTGTTCTAGCGCGGTCACGCACCGCCAGCCACGTAGTACCGTGACGTAAAATATACGGCGCCGCATATATTAAGTCGTAATGGGTCGCGCGGCTGTGACGCCCGGCCTTACCGCGTTATGCGCCTCGCACGCCGTAAATTTTCGCACCAGCAGTGCGTGCAAGCCAACCAAAAGTTGTGAAAGAGTCTTTCTTTTTTTTCACTCGCTCTATATTTCTCTTAAGTATGAAGCGTATACAGTGGGCACTTTCCAAGTTATCCCAGCGCGAAAGACTTCGAAAACTTCCCACCGTTCACTCCCAGCTGCTCTTAAGAGCTCCTTCGTTCCACTCTACAACTTATCTTCGAGAAAAAAGTGCATTCAATTACGCTCCGTTTTCGGCGGACAGAGTTGGCCCGAACCGCGATCGTGCGACCGACGCTTTATTGGAACGCATGACAAGCTGACAAAGGCTTTTACATCTTACTCTTGCTTAATTTTTTTTAAAGTTTTGCTTACCCAAGCCCACGGGCAGGCGATATATTCACACTCCTAATTACGCTCCAAGTATGTTACACGAAGAAAGTGTAACAGTTCAGGATGCACTTGAAAGCACACGGAACGATAGTAAGAGGTATGAATATACACCAACATTCTAAAATTTGCAAGTGGCTCGAGTGAAGAAATGACCTGCATCAAAGGACGTTCTTTCCACTGTGTTTCGCTTCATGGAACACTTCGTCATATGTAACCCGACTTACTAGAACACTTAATGTAATCAACTTGATTGACCGCGCACGGAACTAGGTTAAGAATGCAGCAAGGAAAAAGAACGGATCGACATATAAATATGACGCACCCCGCGAAAAAAAAACAAAACAAAGATAAGTAAGATTGATTGCAGCTATGAATTCAAGGCGAGAAAACAAGCAAACCAACACGCTCGAAGAAATTGCCGTTGTTTTCCGTAATTTATCGAGGAACCGGAAAGACTGGGCGGGAATGTAAAGGACGTAATTGATGGGCCGATGCAGAAAGGAAACTCTCCAAAAAAACAGCGATACAGAAATTGGACGTACAGCTGCAAAAAGTTATCGGGGTGAAGGGAATATTTTCGAGTCGGTAAAAAGTGTGGGCGCAGCCATTCATCGCTGAATAGCGGCCATTTCGGATACGACCGGACCTTTTCTTTTCACTCTCCGTGCGCGGTCATTTCCTTTTCGCGAGACATCTCGTAATATATTACGAGTCCGCGCTCAATGCCTCGGCACTGAAGCGGGCTTGTATAAAGTTAAGCCGAACGAAAGCGGCCCACGCGTCCTCTCTGCTTCATGCGGGAACAAAATGAATTACGCTCGTACGCCCATTTTCCTCTTTACCGTTTAGTTCCGTGCACGGGACATCCGGAAACTCGGCAAATATATCTTGGCTCGAAGCGGCTCGCCTGTACTTCCTCCGACAGTGAGAAGCCCCCGCGCTGAGCAGGCTTCGAATTAATCGGTTAAGAGCGCACTGAACGGAACTGTTTACTCACGGAACTCATAAAAGCTGCTGAGCACGCGGAACTTCGGCACACAGAGGTTCTGATCTTCAGCGGTGGCTTAGAGGCTCGGGCACTGAGCTGCTGCATAAGCACATGAGGTCGCGGGATTGGTTACCAGCCCGGCGGTGGTAAGACACAGGAGATTGTTCATTAGCTTAAAGATAACACCGTTGTCATAGTAATCAGCCAGTTCTATACAAGCTTCATGATCAAAAATTGCTCTCGCCAGCGATAACAAATTACTCGCCGTTCGCATGAGGAGATAAGCCGACTTCGTCCTCCGTGCTTGCAAGTTACCCAATATCATTACGTCACATCATCCCCTGCCGTCCTCGAGGGCATTGCGTTTTACTTGTGACCTATTCTGAAATTAAGAAACAATATGTCGTCAGTGACGCGAGCAACGAGTTACGACACTTTTGTTCCTTCCACTACTACTTCCGGTCGAGCCCTTACTTCCGGTTTCCCGAGTATTCCGCAAACGTGTTTTAAAGTATAAAACCAGTACAAAATCGGTAGTTGTGGTTCAAGTTAAGAGTGATATTGGATATCAATGATGGGGGAGCGTAAGTCTACTTAATACAAGGGTCAGGTAACTGTGGAGATAATCAATGAAAATTGATCTAATGAGTTCACTGAAAGACCAGATGGCTTTCTTTGAGCAGCTGGGAGGGCTGAGACCCCTGGCGGAGCAGATCTGAACCACGAGCTTCTTTCTACCTGGCCTCTGGGATCTGGTTCGGCGATCGGTTCGGCGATCGGTTTAATCTGGTTCGGCGATCGGTTTAACGTCCCAAAGCCACGATATGGTTACGAAAGACGCCGTAGTGGACGTCTACCGGAAATTTAGGCCACCTGGGGTTCTTTAGCGTGCAACTAAATCTAAGTGCACGGGCCTCGAGCATTTTCGCATCCATCGAAAATACGGCTGCGACAGCCGGGATTCGATCCCGTGACCTTCGGGTACGAAAAACAAAGTTAACCCTAGGAATACACCGAGGCACACAAACGACCACGTGCGAGTCCCGCTACCAGACAGCTAGGTCAAGAATTAGGGTCACGTGAAATTTTTTTTTTTATAAGCGTTAAACGATTCGGTTAACACCGTTTTTGTTTTGCTTTTTACTCCTATAGCATGATTTACTGAATATCACATACACCAGTTCGCGAAACAATTCATACCGTCGTATTCCGGTTTCCCTTCAAGTTAACACCTGTCATTCTGCGTTCCGCGTATATGATGGTGTTTTCATCGGTATTCTCACGCATCTCGTCTTCGAAATTACATTTACATAAGTTAACATATTTAATTTCCTCTAATGCGCCGATTGCGTACTTCTTTTTTTTAGTATGGTGCCACGACTGCTGGCCCGAAGTTCGCGGGATCGAATCTCGGCCGCGGCGGACGCATTTTCCATGGAGGCGAAAATGCTTGAGGCCCGTGCACTTAGATTTTGGCGTTGAAGAACCCCAGGTGGTATAAATTAATGAAGTACGTTGCTGGGCGAGTTGGTGCCTTGTCACAAATTAAAAGTACAGCGCGAAAGACTGGACAGAGAATTGTTGGAGGCTTTTCACATGAAATTGAAGGGCGCAGATTGCGTCAGCCAGACGTCTGTGTGTTTGCGCGAGAGTGAATTTCAATTGCTTTATCCCAATATGCGTTAGATTTTGGAATGAGTAGCTCGTGATGCGTGCGCAGCCGCGCTTTGTGACGTACGAGCTATATATTTCCCACAATCCTTTCATAATAAAACCAGTTGGTAGTTAGCGCCCGTCCTGTCTACTTGTCTTCTTTGTCCAGTCTTTCGCGCTCTACTTTTAATTTGTGGTAGAAATTTCCCGGAGCCCTCCACTGCGACGTATGTCATAATCATATCGTAGCTTTGGGACGTTAAACCCCAACAGTATTATTAATATTAGCTGTAGTAGTAGTAGTAGTAGTACTAGTAGTAGTAGTAGTAGTACTAGTAGTAGTAGTACTAGTAGTAGTAGTAGTAGTAGTAGTAGTAGTAGTAGTAGTAGTAGTGTGGTGTCAGTCAACGAACACGTACAGCAAAGCCGCTGCAATGAGAAGACTTGCAAGACCATTAGAGATCACAAATAATGTCATTCTTTCGTATCATGCTGTGCTATCATCCCTTGACTACTGAGCTTTTTATTGTCAGTGGAGAAGCCAGTGACAGAATAGGCAATGTTTTGAACTTGATCAAAACAAACCAATCACCCATCAGACCCCGCCTAGGTGCAGCTAGGTTGTGACTTATAAGAAATTATAGCAAATCTTAATTACTAAAGACAACTAATTTTCTTGAAGTATTCCTTTTTGTACTCACTTGTAACACGCATTTGTATGCTTTAAAGCGCCGATTCGAATGTTTAATAGGTAAGGTAAACTCCAAGCTTCAAAGCAAGGTTGGTACAACGATGACGTCGAACTCCTCTCAGTAGGTATTTGCAGTAGCGAATAACAGTTTCACAGCCTCCCCACACTTCGCTGTTAGCTCTATTTGTCACAAGATATGAACGGAGGCATACGACACAATTTGAGGCTTTTATGTCCCGTCAGTCACATCCCCATAGTGGCTCATAATCATTGTATGTCCAATCTTCTAGGCTGACCGAGAAGGCGTACGTGCGCAGCGCTCCGTTAATATGCTAATTTGCCGAATAACTGGGCATCCCAAATATAACAAATGGAAGCATATCAAGGAAGCAGCGAAATATCGTGCGCTATTTCAATGCGTGTTAAGTCTGCTTTGAGAAATATAGCGTGCACGCTCATGAACATAGGCGTGCGCACGAGCGGGCAGAAGGGGGCCTAATCACCTTGGAGCGGGGACGCCAAGTCTACCCCACACGTTCACTCACTTATGGCAACGCAGGTTTTTGACGATAATGGTGGCCAAAGGTCCCTGACGTCGCATTCCAAGAAGTGTTTGCTTCCTATCTTTACTCCCGGAAAGCCAGGTACCGAAGGCAGGCCATTTCGACAAGTCAGTAGTAATCGCTTCATTTTCATTTGTTTTTCCATGCATGGTGAAGCATGTTGTCCTGAGCATGTTGTCCTCTGTACGCGACCAGCGGTGGGGTTGAGGGGGAGGGGGGGGGGGGGGGTTCTCCGATGGTATTTCGAGCTCTCTAATGGGGAACCCTGAGCGCGCTTATGCTTATGAATATTGTCTGATTGTACAGGGCACAGATATCATTTTTTTTTTCGGTGAACATTCATTTTTAGTCCTCTTTCGGCGTGAAAAGTTGTTCTTATGTATCCCTGGTGCCGACTGGTAACAACAGAAAAAAGTCCTCACATTAACAGGGTAATTCCTTCTCATAACCGAGCTCTGGAACATGCTTCGTAGCCGAGCAATACCACATGTGTCACTCGCGAACAGCGTGTTGTCGTGCCCCTGCGGGTGCTGTGACTGAATCATTTACCGACCGAAGAAGAAACGATCCGGATCACCCACTTCTTACCTCGTTAACTATACTGCAGGAAACGGTTAGGGTGCTCGGCTGCTGACCCGATGGTCGCGGGTTCGATCCCGGCCGCGGCGGTCGCATTTCGATGGAGGCGAAATGGTTGAGGCCCGTGTACTGTGCGATGTCCGTGCACCTTATAGAACACCAGATGGTCCAAATATCCGGAGTCCTCCACTACGGCGTCTCTCATAATCATATCGTGGTTTTGGGACGTTAAACCTCAGATATTATTATAGCAGTACTTATTCCTAAGCGAATTGCGTTACGTTTTAGGGGCGAAGCTCCTCTTAGTCTAACCTTGTCAGGCGTAACGCGTAACCCCCAGTATCACCAGCCATCTCGGAGGCCATGATAAGAGATGACCATTTCTCGTCTCATTTCCTAGATGGCGTTACTCTGCCGCTACTCTCCGAATTGCCGCTACTCTCCGATTGGCTGCTGCGCGCTTTGCCTGAGTGCGCGGCGATCGAGTGCCTCTCTCAGTCTCCTGGATCGTCGCCGTACGTGTCGAATCGTTGGTGGGGAATGGATGAAGCGAAGCAGCGGGCGCGGAGGGCCGCGGCGGCTCGTGCTCGCCTTTCGGGGTCCGCTGCTCTCGCTGCTCGGAGTGCACGTGGCCTCGCGGCGCCATTTGCGCGCACCGTCTCGGGATCCGCAAGGCGCCGCGCACGCTTCGCTGCCGCTTCTCCGACTCGCACCGCGGGATCCTGACGAAACGGCATCAACCATAACCTCTCAAGCTTCGCCCACCTCACCATCATTCACCTCGTGGATATGCTGTGATTTTTTAGTCAGCGGGACGGGTTTCCTGGAGAAGTGGCCAGACAGTGCCTACGCATTTAAGAAAGTTCTATCACAGTGCGAAATTCCGTACATTCCTTTAAAGAACCCACGCCGGCAGGCGTGACTGTGAGCACTCTCGGCGTTCGTCTAACGCAGGACAGCCAGCGTTAGCGGCGAAATGGTTCCGCGGTATATTTGCTTACAGCTGGCGTGCGACGAGCCGAGAGCGTAGACAACTTCGGCCGTACTGGCGCCCCGCGCGGAACAAAGCCCGCCGCACCGGGAAAGCCTGCCTGCGCGCGGCGCACGGTGGATGCAGAGCGTCGCTGTATTACCGTCCGAGCGAAAACCCGCTGAAAGCCCGCTAATGGCTCGCCGCACTCTGCATGCAGTGCAATTAGCAACACGGCCTACGCGGACGTTGATTTGTTTTCCTCGCGCCCCTATATCGCTCTTGCTTTTTTTTAACCACTTGCGGCCGAAATGCGGGACGCCGTGGCAACGAACATTAACCAGGTTGGTGCGACGCAAACTGTATAACGAGAATTTTCTATCTGCTTAGTTTATACTGGAGCAGACTGCGCCGAAGTGTATTCGCCAGACAGAACCCACTTGTCTGGCGCGGATTGTTTTATTTATTGATTTTTGTTCAGACCCGTCTTTCACCTCATTAACAGTTACGCAGTCGACACGCTCTGCGCATGCTCCATAACGTCCGTACTATTCGAAATGTCTTGTTTTTCGCGGCTTACTAAAACACTCGCCCGATTAATCAGACTGCGCGGATGCAACGCGTGCGAAACAAGACAAGCAGCTTCAAGAGCGCGCTCTTCGGTACTGAAAATTGCGAATCAACGCATTACTCACGCAGTGAACCACTCAAGCAAATTTCCTCTCGCGTCCGTGCACAAGCTCCTATCTTTTCGGTCGCTATATATAACTTTGGCAGCACAGAAATGGTGCTATACGAAGCAATCGATTCCAATGTTGAAAACAAAGAAATCCCCGAATGGACAACGCTATTACTGCGCAGGACGGAAATGGCCTCTGTTCGACTGTACCGACAAGGATTTAATCGCACCAGAGCGTGCAATCGTTTGTTGTGCGCCGCGTTAGCATGAAGAACAACTCAGTCTTCTGTTTTCGCAATTATGGGCTTCACTCAATTCCCGCAACACAGACACACGCAAACCTATATATATATATATATATATATATATATATATATATATATATATATATATATATATATATATATACTCCGACGAAGGCCGGTCCCACGGCCGAAACGTCAGTCCTTCCCAAGAACCATTTTTCCTACGTGCTGGATATATTTTTTGAACTGTATATATATATATATATATATATATATATATATATATATATATATATATATATATATATATATAACAATGAAGGGATAACACAGGACCCGGAAGTAACACTTCAAAAAAGTAACAGTTCATCACTCCGACGAAGGCCGGTCCCGCGGCCGAAACGTCAGTCCTTCCGAGAACAATTTTTTTCCCACGTGCTTGATATATTTTTTTGAACTATATATATATATATATATAGAGAGAGAGAGAGAGAGAGAGACGTGGAAGCGCTCTGGCTCCGTTGGTACAACGTAAGCGATAGAGCACGCCGAAGTGTCTGACAGATAAGATCAGATAGATAGATAGATAGATAGATAGATAGATAGATAGATAGATAGATAGATAGATAGATAGATAGATAGATAGATAGATAGATAGATAGATAGATAGATAGATAGATAGAAAGAAATACACTGCGCAATACTCCCGCACGCGCATTCGTGACCACGGCTCTGGCTTTAATTTTCCTTTCCATCCTTTGTCCTTGTTTTATTTTTTCCCTCCCTCTCTCTCTTTCTCGCCCCCCTCTCTGGTCTTTCGCAATAACTCGCGCGCCGGGAATTCCTCGAAGCAACGCCGATCTAATAACAGCGCACTACGCACTTTCACAATACCCGGCCTTTTTTTTGGGGGGGGGGAGCAACTTTTCTTTTTCTTTTTTTCTTTTTTCTGGCGGCTTGAGGACGCCTTTGTTTAAGCGTACATACCTCCCCGACTGAATGACATAAAAACGCTCGCTCGCGCACAGAAACGCAGCTGCGGAGTCGGCGATGCAGTCGGTGCCCATTGTTTTCGTGTCGGGAGGGAAAATGACTTGCAGACAACGTAATTATTGACGGGGAAACCTCGTTCGCAGTGAATTCCGTTTTTTTTTTTTTATGTTTTCTTCGAGCGAAGCCGAAATCAAGCTCTTCTTCGCAGTTGCCTATGCAACGTCAACATTTTCTTTCCTGTGTTTATCTTCCTCGTAAACATGGCAAAATTGGTCTTTCTTCCGAATGAGATTTGAGCCTACGGGGGAGTAAACAGGAATTTGGGGAGCAGTTATTTGGTCTACGGATGTAAAAGTCGGCGCTGCAAAAGTTCACATACACGGCAGCCGAGACTTTTTCGTTCATTCTGTTCCAACTAGCCCCTACACAAGCTTTTCTGAATTAAATCTACGCCGAACAAACTTAGCTAAAAAACAAAGGAAGCGCTTCCTGGGCTAAAGTTGGTAAGAAAAAAAATCTCCAGTAATCTAAAGTACGGCACATAAACTATCACATAAACCGATAGTCAAGACTATGTACACGCTGGAACCTTGATTATTCTTTTTTAAACGCTCAGCTTTCGCGAAGTCTCCCGAAGTTGCTCGCACAACACCAGTACTGGTTGACGTCGGTTATCCCCGCTTATAATGATCAAATAAAGTAATACGTGCATAACAACTACGTATCGGCCTAACTGCATTTTCTCCGTGCCCTCCGGCGTTTCCAGGCTAGGAATTGACAACGATCTCCTTTTTTCTTTCTTTTTTCTCTGTTTTTTGCCTCCGATACATATTTAACTCTCCTCGGAGAGACGCAGCGCGGGTATACAGCAAACGCAGGCGGCAAGGTTGTCGACATTCACGGCAAAACAATGAGTGTTGCTTGAACGTTGATAATGCGGTACTGAGACCGAGTGTGTGGATTTCGTGACCGTTGACAGCATTGCGATGACATCTATCATGTAGGAAAGGAGTCGTAATAATAATAATATGATTATGAGGGACGCCGTAGTGAAGGGCTCCGGAAATTTCGGACCACCTGGTGTTTGTTCTTTAACGCGCACTGACATCGCGCAGCACACGGGAGCCTCTACCATTTCGCCTCCATCGAAATGCGACCGACGCGGCCGGGACGGAACCCACGACCTTTGTGTCAGCAGCTGGGCACCGTAACCATTGTACCCCCCAAGGCGGACAGAGGAGGAGTAGCCGGGGCCACACATAGGCACAACCTCTTTGCTAATACATTAACCTCGAAAAAAGTAATTACCATATCCACGAAGTGAATGGTGATGAGTGGGCGAAGCTCGATCGTTTTCATCCATGGCAGAAAGAGCATGTGTGGTCTGGAACGCGCTTACATGTCATGGTCATCAGCGTCATCGTCATCGTTATCCCGTGTAGTGGGTACATTCCACTATACTGCGTCATCGTCATCTTTATCACGTGGAGTGGGTACATTCCGCTACACGTGGCTACCTACCTACCTACCTACCTACCTACTACTACTACTACTACTATTACTACTACTACTACTACTACTACTACTATACTACTACTACTACTACTACTACAGAGGAGGGACAGACCCACCCTAAGGAGCTTCGCCCCTAAAACAAAAACAAAAAGGAGGAGGAAGAAATGGTACGGGAAGGAGTGGCATGGTAAGAGGTTATGCATGCGAGTTCACCCGGTCTTCGAATAGACTCTCACCTCAGTTTAATGCCGGAATTTCGAAGCGAGCAGCAGTGGACGCCGTAAAAGTATAGCGAAATAAAATTTGCGGCTAGTACGTTTCGCATTCACTAATATTCAGCCTCCGTAGCCTTAGAACCTCTTAGAAACGAGGAACATGTGCTGCACAGCGAAATGCCCCGTCCGCTATAAAACTGCGGCAAGAACTTTCCGGGGAGGAGAACTATATTTTACGAGAGTTCTACGCAATTCTGTGCAATGTGTCTCTCTTTCTCTCTCTCTTTCCCTCTCTTCTTTACTCGCTTATTCCCCTCTCCCCATGTGTAGGGTAGCAAACTCGACACGGTCTAGTTAACCTCCCTACCTTTCCTGTATTTCGTCTCCCTCTATATATACGCTGCGCTAGTTTTAGTTCAACATTTTAGAATTAAAATAATGCCAGTTGAAAGCACGGTCGTCCTGTTTGTACAGCCTGCCCCCCAAAGTTTACGAGGCATGGCTTTCGCGGCATACGTTAAGGCCATGTCAGTTCTGGTTCAATTGATCCCTGAAGGTAGGCCTACACATGCGCTGTAGCGCACCATATATTGCCCGAATGCGAAGTAGGGCTTAGTCGTTTGAGGCCAACAGATGATACGAGAGAAGACTTCTTCGTTATACCAGGTCTATTAAAGGGGCCATGGCACCCAATTTTCCATCATAATCTGCGTTATGTGGGTTAATTCTTGAACATTCACAAATAAGCTGGCCGCATTTCAGCGGATTTGGTCGAGCACCTAATTTGTAACCGAATATTTTCACAAACACGCGAGCGGCCTGAGAGTCGGGTGACACTGGCTCACTCGCGAGCCGTGACGTAACAAGCAGCTGGCTGTGCGAGCGTCTACATTCCGGCGGCAGCGCGCGAAATTGAGATATTTGAGTATTCTTCAGCTTGGCACTGAAATTGAACGATTTGCAGCGGTTGAAACTGCGATAGAAGACGGCGGCACCGCTCCTTCCTGCGTGTCACGTCAGAGGCGCCATTGCAAAATGGCGGTCGCCGGCAGTTGGGCGGGATTTACAGCCAGTGACTTCTAAGGCCTGTACTGCACTGAAATATTCCATTACGGCACACATTTCATATCTGTATAGGCATAATAGACCCTCTGCATCTAGTTTTTGCTGAAAACCACAAACTGTTGGGTGACCGTGTCATGGCCCCTTTAAGCAGAGCAAACGGTTTAGACAGGACCCACGGAATGTTCCAGAAAGACATGGCGGCCAGAGCAAAACTATAGCCGAGGCCGACCTCTCTGCCATTCTACTAATAAATTTCTCTCACTCTCTCTCGTGCGTCGATCAGAAGGCCTACCAAAAATTTAAACACTGAATTCTGCACTGTTTGAACAGATTTTTTAGGCAAAGAATTTTCTATAAATCCCACGTGTCGTGTGCTTTCGCTGGACCACTCTCTTTTTACTTTCTTTTTTTTATTTGCTTCGTCAGTTGCTTCGTTGTTAGCCACGTCGATCTAATGTTTCATATTTCACAAATGTAACAATATATACGTAACGCAGTTGCAATCCAAGAATGCGCCTCCACTGTCGATGCTATTTATTTATTTACTCATTTATTTATTCATTTATTTATTTTAGTGTTCTTCGCAACTCCTCATGTTCAAAGGGGCCGCCTAGTTGCCGACAGGACTGCGGAGTTCGGGTGTCGGCATTTCCTTAAAATGATTTTTTTCCTAATCTCGACAAGGAAACTCTCGCGCAAAACTGCGCATGCGATAGCATCGCCCAAGAAAATCAATCAGAATTCTCTCTTGGTGGCGCTCAAGTTTCTGATGTTGACGGGCGCTCAACGTGAGAACTTAAGAAGCCTGAAATCGAATCATGCATCCGAAGCAGCAAACATGCACGGAAGAGAGTGTGGCGCGTGCCAGACTGGCTGTACCCCCCGTTCCAGCGTAATATCAGGCCCGTAGCCAGAAATTCGGATGGAAGGGGGGTGTTTTAACGAGGAAAAATAATAAAAATGGGTGTTTTTCAAGGCTTTCCACAAGTGCCCCCCCCCCCCCCCGAAAAAAATTCCTGGCTACGGGCCTGCGTAATATATTAATACCTCTGCCCCCCCCACCCCCACCCTCGCTCAAATGAATTAAAAAAGGGCGATCGTATTCTGTCTATTTTTTGGTAACTGTTTCTCTGCACAAATAAAAAACATTTTTGGTAGCAATCTTTTTTAGGATTTCGGCAAGGGAACTGCATCGTAGAAAACGAAAAAGAAGAAGTGAACAGCTGCGTCCTAAGCTTTGGCGACGAGACGCTGGTAAACACAAAAACAACAAGAATAAACAAACACCCTTTTCTTCATCAACTACGGAACAGTGACGCCAGTGTCCTACGTACGCGCAGTAAGGCTTGCAGCGTTTCATGTAGTCATTTTTTCAGATTTTTTTTTTTCAGGAAAGAATTGCGTAGGTGCAGTAGACCACATTCTCCGAAGAAATACAGAACAGCCGCTACTGGCGACTTTGCCCAAACTGAGTTCCACGCATTCGACTTAGTGAAAATTTCATGAACTGTCTTCCATCACGACGTGTGCAAACCTTGCGCCGTAATTAATTTCTCTCGCGAAACTCGTGTTTGATGTCCGCGCTCGCATTTTGCCAGTGTGCTCCTGAATGCTTAACTTATGTTTCATTTCCGCCAGATGGCGAGCGCTACAGGGGTAGGCGCCGTCGACATACTGAGGCGCTAGTAGCGAAGTCGCGGCGCGCTGTGCTCGGAGGCAGCTTTGCAGCTGCTGTGCCAGTTGTCACATGATCATAGTGGGCGGTGGCGAGCTTTGGGCTGGGCGGAGCCAACGCGCCGCGACGTCGCTACAAGCGCCTCAGTATGTCGACGGCGACTACCCCTGTTTACAAACATGGAATAGGTCTACACGAGCAGTGAGCTGAGCATGCCAGATGTTTGACACGGACAGCTGCTGGTCCTATACAGTGTACAATCACGCGTGGGATTACCACGGCGTCTGTAGAACATATAGCCAGGCGATGTCTTGGTCCTCTTGTCTCACCGTACCACCAACGTGTATTGCGTACAGCGTACGGCTGCGTTTTATTATTCTCATACCTCACAATGAAGAATGTGCTTGTTGAACCGTGTTCGAACTGGAGCAGCCGTTTCAAAACTTCGGGCGCCAAAAATATGAGACTGGGTACTTTGTTATCTATTGTACGTGTGGCTAATGCTCAACAAAGAAGGTTATAGGTTTGCCGTATAAATCGGGGGAGTACGATAATATCTAATGAGCTGTCAATACTAAACTAACGTAGAGTGACTGCTTCTCAGGAGGAAACGTATACTAAAATGAACAGCAGTAACAACATCAGAAACCGGTAATTTAATGATTCAAAGGCGGTACTATTCATCATGGCATTTCAACGGAATTTATAATGAATTCTTCCACAGGGGAACGAACCCCCCCCCGTGGCTGGAACCCCCCCTGTGGCGCCAAACAAAACAGTAGCAAATTCCACTAGTTCCAATCCACCGTCTTCGCAGAGGATTTGTTTTGTTTTGTTCGAAACACATTTGGGCCTATTTTAAATGCAAATATCGGGGCGCAGTACAGAACAGGTAGTAGAGAAGAGAACGACAGAGGCGCCGTCGTCATTCTCTTCTCTAGTCCATGTTCGGTACTACGCCCCGCATTTAAAATGAACCGTTACCAACAAGCCGAAATGGCCGTTTTGCTACAATATATTTGTGCCACCCTCATATAAACTTCTTTCACAACAACTACGGCCCTGCCCTCCAAGCGAAAGGTAAGCAGCTTTATTAGCAATAATAAATAATTTCAGCGGTTTTCTTCCCAAAACCACAATATGATTACGAGGCACGCCGTATAGTGGAGTGCTGCGGAAATTCCGACCACCTGGCGTTCTATTACACGCGCCTAAATTTAAAGTACACGGGCCTCTAGCATTCCGCCTCCATCGAATGAGGCCGGCACATTTCGGGTCAGCCTCCGAACACCGTAACCATTGTAGCACCTGCGGCGGCCCAGCAACATTAACTGACCGAACTATTTCCGCACGCAGGTTCCAGGATCCGAAGCAAGGTATGTGACCGGGCTATAGTTGGTATTCCGCGGCGACGTGAACAGCGCGTGACACACGCAAGGACAAGGAACCGACGGGGATTAGAGATTTAGTACTCGTCGTTTCCTTGTCCTTGTGTGTCTCACGCACTATTCACGTTCCCAGGATCCTGCGGTTGGAATTCCAGAATAAGAACTTGTTGTTGGGCGAGTTGGTGATTACATAACGTGGTGATTTTAGCGCTAAAAAAGACGAACACATGTGAGAGACAGGACAGGCGCATATAAAGAAAAAAAGGAAGTAACTGTGTTAGTGACACGTCTATCTGTTCGTACAAAAACGAAATTAGGTTTTTTTGATATGACACGCCTGTAGCCTGATAAGTGGTGTGGCCTTGTTAAGCGCTCGCTGCGTTTGCGCACCATTGTGCTATATATTTCACTGCAAACTTTGCAATAAACCACTTGTTAGTTAGTAGCGCCTGTCCTGTCTCTCACATGTGTTCGTCTTTTTTTTAGCGCTAAAATCACCATGTTAAGGAATTCCAGAAGCATAAGCAGAAGCAAGGTGACATACGGGCCAACCACCCTAAAAAAATTCTATTTAGCGTCGCTGCCAGCTGAGCAGCCGACACCAGCGCAGCTGTGTTTTTCCAGCAATGAGGAAGACTTCCGAATTAATTTGAAAAAAGAAAGACAAAAATAAAAAGTCGCTTTACTCTTTTTTTTTTTGTGACTCCTGGCTTTCCTCGTATATGAATCTCTCTAAAGAGACATTTGAACTCTCTTTCGAGATCATTATAATCTCGTCGGGGAGTCGTGGGAACTGGCAAGAGAGTTAACGTTTCTTTTTTAAAGATACTCATATATGCGGTAATGCAGGGTTCAAAAACGAAAAAAAAAAAAAAGGAGTGACGTATACTCTTTCTGTTTCTTTTTTCAGATTACGGCCCTTAACGCAGAAGTGAGATACGGTACAAAAGTTAGCGGAAGAGTTTCGCATATATGGCAGTCACGTCACCTCGGAACCATTTCTTCAACGTGCGCGAGTACGAACCAGCATCCCCGCTTGATACGCGTCGTAATAATTAATGTACGCTGCTTGGTTGTACGTACATGCATACTGCATTCACTGCGAGCACATGCATATTCATGTCTAGCACCGAAGCCGAGGGAAGCTGACGAGAAGAGACGGCACAAGCACACTTCGTGTCGACCCCTTTATGCGCCGCTAAACAGAGAGCGCATTGCATGTCGCCCCGTTCGCCATTTTTGCGCAGCGCCATTACATACTGCGTCCCTCGGATACAAAAATCGATCCTCCGCTATAGGTAACAGGACACGCAGACAAAGATCTAAACGTGTTTTTTTTTTTTTTTTTTCAAGATGGTTATCTGACTTTGCGATGGAAATCGATGATGAAAATTACACGGATGCTTTCAATGCTTATACGTATTCAAAGACTACACATCAAACGTGGGTAAACGTGGCTGAACGTGGTTGATAAGGTTAATAAAATGTCATCGGGTACCACTAAGATCACATGTAAAATGCTCTGCGAGGCACTCAATCCACTGGAATCGCTCTTGACTCTCAGTTCACCTTAACGTAGGTTGATTCACTTTTAATTCACTTTCATAAGCGTCGACTCCCGCTTAAGTCCCTTCTGTCATTCCTGATTCACACCTAAGTCACTTGATTCCCTCTAGGGTTCATACTGAAGGAACTTGATTCACCCTCGATTCACTTCATTGTGCGTTGATTCACACGTAAGTCACTTGATTCTTTTAGATGCGAAGCATCTTATGCTCGGGGCTCTGTCCGTCCCTCCCGTGTCCCGTGTCCCGGGTCCCGCGTCCCGCGTCCCCCCGTCTCCCGTCCCGCGTCCGGCCACTTTCATGAAGTAGGGAAGCACCCATTATGCGAACCAGAACCCTGTAGTAATATAAAGGCCGTCAACCCTAACACAGTCATCAGAGTCATGGCCGAGAGCACAGAGAGGCTGCTTAGCAATGGCTAGGCAGGTGGTGTCTGTCACCCAGGTTGACCCATTCCTTAATCTTGCTTGCATGTGTTTGGAGGGGGCTTAGTCCGTCCCTCCTTCCCGCGTCCCACAGCGCATGCGCGTCCCCTCCCCTGTGCTTTCCTACGCTCACCCCCTTCCTCTACTCTAGGAATCATCTACTCTACGGAGCGGCTCACGCGTCCCACACACCCACAGCGCATGCACGCCCCCTCTCTCTCCTCTCCTACGGTCCCCCCCCCCCCCCCGTCCTTTCCTCTAGGAATCCTCTACGGAGCGGCGCGAGCGACAGGTGGTGTGACAGATGCGTACTCCACTGGGGGGCGCCACGATAGTTCCGCGGTATGAAAATGACGGAGCGCGCGCGCCTCATTCTCCTGCGCCGCGCCGCGATGAGCGCCCGGACCACTGCCGTGAAGTGAGAGCGGCGACGTTCCTCCCGCTCAAGCTAATTATCTCCCCGCTGCTTCGCATACACACATGGTTCCCTTTAGCGGGAGATGGGGAATTTTTTTCTTTATTCACACTTTAGTCAACTGAGTTACTCTTGATTCACCCTTAACTCACTTGATTAACCATTCTTTCACCGTAAGTTTCATGATTCATTCTCTACTTATAATAAATTCACTACATTCACTCTTGATCAATTTGGTGCACGTTAATGAAAGTTGATTACCTTTAAATTCACTTTGAACTTACTTTCATTTGTACTTTCATATATTTGGCATTATTATGCCTTTAACGTCAAAAGGCTTCTGGCACCGTTCCCGTTCACGCCCCCCGCCGGTCGCCAACGGCTATTTCGACCGATGAGCTATATTTAGGTTTCGCCTTAATAATACAAAGTATCACCGTCTTTATGGTTTTGTGATATCCCTTCAATGCTTCATTAATGCAGAACGATTCACGTGTCCAATGGTTCTCGCCGCATGCTTCAACAAACACGAAAAAAAAAAAACTGGAAAAAAAAAGAGTCAATTTCACAAGTGATCTTCAACATGCCATCGACGCAGCAACTCTCCGCACCACTGGGATCCACCGCTGTTACGTGTGGAGGTAATTATCATGGACTATCGTCTTTCAAAGCAGATACGTGTTATATCGAGCGTAGTCAGGTAGGGTTCTCACTTCAGCGATCACAACGCCATTTAGCCACAATATGGTAATGAAGGAAGGAACAGGAGAGAGAGAAAAGCCGCGGTTGATAACCAGTCTAGCAATACTGGTATGCTACCTTACACTGGGGAAGTGATCAGACAATTTTAAATATGGAGGTAGAGAGAAAGAGTGAGTGGGGGAGCACGCACGCCCGAAGTCACACCCCTCAGTCACATCGTTATTGGGCTATAACCGCATTATGGTCGTCATGAAAACTAAACAGGTCCGGGATGTTTCTTTTATTTATTTATTTATTTATTCATTATTTATTTATTTATTTATTTATTCTCGCGCTGCAGCTAATGCCCACACAATCGCGTTACGACTCGGACGTAAGCTTCCGTGCTCGTACTGCGTTTAACGCCCGATCACCTGAATTGTACATAGCAGCTGATATGCAAAGTACAAATCTCGCCACTCGTACAACAGCCGGTCGTTCCTGCGCTGTCTCAACGGTGCGCTCTCCGATTTCGCCTACATTCCCACGGTAGAGGCGACTCGGCTCAGCTGACTGTTGACAAGCGCCGTTGCGTAGCCACGAGCAAAAGTAACTACGAATAGGATATATAGACCCGAACTCGCGTCTACTAGGCATGCCGCTGCATCACGACTAGTTTAAGTTTACACAAGCACATTAATACACTACATTAACACTTCATGACTGCGAAACAGCGCGAAAGAAAGAATCAAACAGGACCAAGCGCTTGGCCATGTTTGTTTCTTTCTGTGTCATATAGTTTCTCGCGCTGTTTCGCAGTCATGAAGCCATACCAACAAGCTCAGTCCCATACCTTTTTAATGTACAGTGTTGGTCAAAAGTTCCCAGGCAGCAACACCTGTGCGAGGAGCCGCAGCTAGCTGCTATCGGGGCGCTGCCATCGCGATCACGCCTTGGCGCACGCTGGCGTCGAGCGTGTGCGTGGACGACGGTTTGCAACCCCCCGCCTTTTCTTGCTCTCCTTGATAACAGAGCGACCAGATGGTCGAAATTTCCGGAGCCCTCCATTACGGCGTCTTTCATAATCATATCGCGGTTTTGGGACGTTAAACCCCTGATATTAGCAATTGAGAAGAAAGCGAGGAATAAACATGGTGCGTCATGTTCCCTCACTGTTCGCTCTTCGAATTTTTACTTCTGTGCAGCGTGTGCCGAGGCGGCAGTGTTCCGGGAAAGTGATGCATCATGGCTTGAGGCCACGTTTGGGTAGACACCGTATGCATTACCGTAGTTTTCGGCTTCCTGGAGAACAATATCGTGCATGTAACGTTTCAGTGGCACCGCAGTGGCTCTCTCAGCCCTCTGCGCAGGCCAATTCGCATTTCGCTGCAGACGAACATGGTCGGAGCCCGAAATATAAACAGAAGCGCTTGTTGGGGTCATCTTAGTGGAATAAGCAGCGCTGCACAGTATAGTATATACAATGTAGTATACATATACTGCACTGTAGGATATATATATATATATATATATATATATATATATATATATATATATATATATATATATATATATATAAGACATCTTAACTATTACGCAGCACGATTTAACAAATAAAAAGGAACGGTGTTGCGCGAAGCAAACATAGTACAAATATTGTTCCTAGTACGCTGGAGTAGACACTACGAATTTTTTTTCGCTCATGACGTTGAATGAATTAGTCATAGTTATAGTTGTAACTCTACAAGTACTCACCTGATTACAAAAATGTCAAAGAGGCATATGTAGGCATGTTCAAATGACACAGTAACTGCGCTCTTTTCAACAACGTACTAATTGCGTGCTCATTTTTTCCGGCTCGTAAACAAAGCTCGGGAAATCTGAGAAGTCAACCCGGGACTAGACTGCTGTGCTCATCAGGCAGCAGCGCCCTCAAACAGGCTCATTGTGAGGTAGCCTCTATCAAGTTAAAATGCAGAAAGAAAGAAAAAGGGTGGATAGCCCTATCTGCCACTCTCCCGCCGAAGACACGCGCCACTTTAGTGTTACGGAGTCAGGCCATAATCAGAACAGCGCTCCGGACGCGTTATCAATGAGAACAGTCGGCCGTGAGATATGAATAGTGATAGCGGTGTACAATCAAGCGGTAGGAATTCCTGTAAAATTGCCACGCATGTTGTTGGCGCCCGATGTGTAAGGGTAGGTACTCACTAGCGGCATAAACGCGCGCGACACGCCGCGTGCGGCAAACGTGCTCGCGGCAGGCGCGTGCGTTCGTGTTTCCATTCGTGTTTTACGCTAGAAGGCAGTGATACCTGGAGTCTCGAGTTGTATAAGACTTCAAGATTTGCTGCTGCGCCGCATAAAACGCGAATGGGAACGGGAACGCACGCGGCTGCCGCGAGCGCGCTTGCCGCATGCGGCGTGTCGCACACGTTTTTGCCGCTAGTGAGTACCTACCCTAACCTTGCCAAAGCGCCGAACGCTGCCTCTGGCAACGGAAAACAGGCAACGCGGTTGCTGGCAGTAAGCTTATTTGAGTGCGCTGCTCTCTTTTGCAGGTGGGAGCGTAGTCACGCGTTATTTTTCATATTTCGCGGGCTTTAATTATCAGCCGGAAGAATTGAGCACACAATGAGTACGTTATTGAAAAGAGCGCAGTTGGCTGTCATTTGAACATGCCTACATATGCCTCATAGACATACTTATAATCAGGTGAGTACTTGTAGAGTTACAAATATAATTATGGCCAGTTCAGTCAACTTCATTAAAGAAAAAAATTAGTAATGGGCTACTCCAGTGTTGCTAGGGGCAATATGTACTAGGGTTGCTTCGCGTAACGCCATATCAATATATATATATATATACGTGTGTTTGTGTGTGCTTTTTGTCTCTGCAAGAATTCGGATAGCACACTCGCCAACTGAATCGGGTTCTCACTGTACCCATTCGTGGAGTCTCATTTAGACTGTTTTTAAGCAAGCTAGAAGCGATTTCGTTGCGAGCACGCACGATACTTCGCGTGTCGAGATTGTCACGCGATTCGAAACTCAAGTCCAGCTTTGAAAGTGCAGCCCACACTTCGCTACTTGTCCCCCTCCGATCAGTATCAGCTGCATAAGCGTCGAAGTCGGCAAGCGAGCCGTACACACAACATAATCAAAACTTATCGTAGCACTCAGCAGGGGGGGAGGGGGGGGAATACATGATGACCTCCATCCGTGCCCTTAGAACGCCGCGATATCGACGAAAGCAAATAGAAGCGAGGCTATCCACGTGCAAACAAACACTGGTGCCTTATCTGTGAGTGCAAAGGCGAAGTGATTAAATTTTCTGGCGGTAGTATATTTTTTCGCAAGTATTGATTTTGGCGACCCACGCTGGCCTATTCTAGAGAGACACGTTTCACCCACTTGCCGGAAAGCCACGTATTTCGGAAACTCGATTGGAGTGAACAGCCAGTCTGCAGTGTGTTAGAAAAGCCCTAGCGCCATGGTGAAATGCGCGGGTTTTTAGGTGGCCAGTCGTAGACGAAGAAGCTGACGTGGAGAGACTCACGCGCTGTTCGCCTGTGTGGCGTTGTGTAGCCTGTGTGGCATGCGAGTACCTGAGCTTCAGTAATTTATTATATATCATTTTATTACGTCTCGTGTGATCAACGACGCCGAAGACAACTAGGACTGGCCACACCTAAAAACCCGCGCATTTCACCATGGCGCTAGCGCTTTTCTAACAAATGTGTTACTTTAGGGCACGTGCTTTTAATTGCTGTCATGGCGAACATGTCGGTGAGCTGCCAAAAAAGAAAAAAAAATCACGCCATATCCACGAAGTGAATGATGATGAGTGGGCGAATCTCGATCGTTTTCATCCATGGCAGGAAGAGAATGTGTGGTCTGGAACGCGCTTATACTTCATGGTCATCAGCGTCATAGTCATCGTTATCACGTGTAGTGGGTACATTCCACTATACTGGAACGCGCTTATGCTTCATCGTTATCACGTGTAGTGGGTACATTCCACTATACTGCGTCATCGTCATCGTTATCACGTGTAGCAGGTACATTCCACTACACGTGGCTACCTACCTACCTACCTACCTACCTACTACTACTGCTACTACTACTACTACTACTACTACTACTACTACTACTACTACAGAGGAGGGACAAACCCACACCCTAAGGAGCTTCGCCCCTAAAATCACGCCATATCCACGAAGTGAATGATGTCATGGTCATCGTTATCACGTGTAGTGGGTACATTTCACTATACTGCGTCATCGTCATCTTTATCACGTGGAGTGGGTACGTTCCACTATACGTGGCTATCTACCTACCTACTACTACTACGACAACTACAGAGGAGGGACAGACCCACACCCTTAGGAGCTTCGCCCCTAAAAGAAATGCGACAGCACAGCGGCGCTTATCTACCAGTGTTGTTACTATAAGAAGACTTCATGAACCACAGCGCCACTACAGAGCTAAGGACGCGAGAACGAAGGACGTTCAAGGCGATCTGTTCCTTTTGTTCCTACTTCATCCTTTAGCCTTGTTCGTCAATTCTTGCGTCCTTGTCTAGGTAGTTGCGCTGTGGTTCATTATGCATCACCAACTCGGCCAAATGTTAACGTTACTGAAAAGCAGTCAAAATTTACGAGTAGCACTTTAATTTCCGTTTAGTGGTCATAGTACAGTAGGGGTGGTAGCAGTATTAGCAGCGGCAGCAATTGTCGTCGTCGTCGTCGTCGTCGTCGTCGTCGTAGTAGTAGTAGTAGTAGTAGTAGTAGTAGTAGTAGTTACTTATATCGGGTTCGGCAAACAGTTCCTTACTCGGTGCTGTAACCTAGCGCTGCCCAATACAAGGACAGCCATACATTTCTAACAGAAATTGAGCCCAAGGGAAGCGTGAGTTGGCATGTTAGTAATAATCCACAACGAAGATGTCGTCGCACGATTCAGGCACACGGAAAGAGCACGGCATGAAAGACGGCACCTCGTCGTGCCGTTTCGTCCACTCTCGATTTTCCCTATCAATCGAGTCAAACCTTTGTGCCGGCGAAGATGTAAATTTCCCAGACAGCTACACAACGCTAGAAAACAAAACAAACAAACACCCGCCTTGCAGTGGATCCTGAACAGTCGAATGAATAAAAAATAATAATATCGAGCGAAAGAACACAATTATGACAGGATAATCAGCCTAACAGTACGTGCGATATTATTTCGGGTATATTTAGTCATACGTCATCGAATATGCAATTCAATCGCGCTGGTCTAATTTGAGATGCAGGTATATATATATATATATCGATAATTGAAACTGCATCGGCATCACTATTCTTTATCACGATTATTATATATTTATTACCATTCATTGAAATGTACATCTAGTATAACAGAAAGCCTTGCCGAAACCTATTGTACAAGCTGCCCTCGTAGCAAAACCGAAGAATCCGGGAATTAATTGCAATGTTCAACACATGGGAGAGAGAGGAACAAGAGATGATGGGCATAAACACGAACCCCACGAGCGCGAAATATATTATCTGAGCGTGCGAGAATGATCAGTGTCAGGCATGTTTTTTTTTTTTTAATCATTCTGCATTTTGCAGACCCTGCTGAAAGCGCCTGACTTGTAGAAGCTTACGTCTACGAAATAACAAGAGCTGCGATGCATTTGCGAGGAAACAGCAAAAAAACATGGAAAAAAAGCTACGCCCCTCGCTTGATAAGCAACGTCGGTACATTCATGTTTTTTTTTTTCCTCTCCTGAACGCCCAGCTGCGATGTAGAGGCACAATATAGGCACGTCGCGAATACCGCGGACAAGCGGCGCTAGCAAGGGGTTAAGGACCTCCCCGTTATGCAAGCAGGGATTCCATCACGAGAAAAACCTCGTTTTCCGAGCAGTGCGCTTGCGTAAAACGATTTCCCGCTTCTTTCCATCTCCTTGAGTGATCCCGCTGTACACAGAAAAAGCGCCGTGAGTGAACATTGCGCTTGCGAAACATGTTCCATCCAATCAAATTGCAACAGCGACATGGTACGTGGTGATTGGCCCGCTTCCTTGCCAGGTACACGCTTCTCGATTGGTCAACGCACACCGAGCACATTTCTGGGGGGGGAACTGGTTGAACGTTTTCACAATTACTTGAGCGGGATGCGGCGTCCATTCCGAAATTGCTTCCGCGAGTTGAACACAACGCAAACGCGCCGCATTTGTTCGCAGATATGGCAATTAGCGGGAGATGCGCACCTCGCGAGGAACAATTACTGAGACAGTATGCACGCTTATTTCCCTTCTCCCTCTCTTTCTGCGAGTTTGAGAGAGGGAGAGAGAGAGAGAAACACACCACGTATATGCGTTAAGGCTTCTCCGTTCTCCTGCTCGAACGCTGGCCCGAACGGATGATTCCGTAAAATGCAATTCAACAAAGTGCGTATTTGCATGTGGGTGCAGTCAGATGTGAAATCGCACGCGGTCCATCGGCTTTACAGCGAACATCGCGTTACTCTACCTGTATTTGTATGATGTACAGACAGAAACTCTTAGATGATGCAGTATGTCAAGCTTACTTTCGGAAGAATTTTTTTTTAATTGCGTTAGCGCATTAAATAAAAAAAGTTGTGCGCTCTGCACTAAGTCGCGCAAGGCTGGGTCATAGCAGAGCTGGTGGTCATCTAGCTGGCCCTGACAACACTGTTAATCATGTCCTGCTTAGAGTGCTAGATATAGCCAGGAAACCAGACCATTTTCGTCTAGTTTCCTGGTTATAGCCAGCACTTTACCCGGGATCTGACTAAGAGTGTAGGCTAGGCTTTTACTCTCTCACGTCTCTCTTTCCCGCCCCTTGCTATGCTATAGAATACATGGCTATTAGGGGCACCTGTTTCAGCTTTTCTTTTTAACAAAATGCAAAGAGTGCATGGGCGGTGATTGAGCGCGTGCCACTTCATGATGATGATGATAATTTTCTATCTACGACGCACGGCGAAGATCGAGCATAACAGCTCTGCTGCAAAAAGTGTGTCTCTCTAAATTCCTTAAAACGGAGCATCACAGTGAGAAGAGAACGCAAAGTGCTCATATTGTAAGTAATTTAGCGCAACTTCGTAATCCCTCGAAACACTCGCACATTTATGCACGCTTCTACTCAAGAAACACACACCACATACAGCGATAAATTGCTTACCATATGACGAGTTGCCAACTAGAGCAAGAACAAGTTTTATTAAGCAAAGTGATCAGCCGCAAGGAGCCAATGTCAACTGACTACTGGATGAAATGAAAAAAAAAAAAAAGGTTTTGCCAGTTCAACAGTGAAAATAGATCAGACAACTTCTAAATAGGGGTAAGCATTATAATATT